>JABUQX010092510.1:15000-32151 GCA_015478945.1 Trachelipus rathkii | reverse complement strand
CTCTGTGCATTGAAATTACATACTCGAAACAAAGTATTACTAAACAATCTAAAATGTTGATATAACAATCCGAACAAACCACTAAAGCACGGCTTACTTAAGCAAGAATAATACATGCAAAATGGCTTGTCCTTTACGATTGGCTAAACCAATACAATTATAATTAATATTTCATTGAAAAAAAATTAAAAGGACATCTCTGTAAATTAATGCGATTATATTTAGGACTTGCAATCAAAAAGGGGTTTTGGGTTTAATTTATTTCAAAACCATTCTTAATATAAAGACTCCACTCACAAATGCAAGAAAACCATGTTAATTCTCAGTGGCATAGATGATGCTGCAGAAGACGAAAATTTTGAACAATATTTTATATTAAACATGTTAATGTTTTTGAACAATTAAATAATATTCTAGAACATTTTAATATCAAGAATAAATAGACAAAAAAAATGTGACAATAATTTCAACATTGATCCTTCTTGTGGAACTGCCATATCTAGCCGTCGAGACAGTCTGCCAAATTATAAAATTCAGAGTTGAAGCCAGTGATGCTGTGCTTACTGAGCATTACAATCAAGTGGAGAGCAAATCAAAAATACACAATCACATGGGTCCAGAAATGAGCTCATATTCATATGCGGGAACCTAATTTGTAAAAATGTGGATGAAGTAAATACTTTTCCCTTTTAGCGGATGAAACGGCAGACATTTCTGGGGTTTAGCAGCTGTCAATTGGCGTTCGTTTCGTTGATAAGGAGTTGAAAGTTAGAGAAGAATTTTTTAGGTTTTATTCCTTTGAAAAAATTTAAAGCTGATATTATAGCAGAAGCCATTTTATTGACTACCAGAGAATCTTACAAGTTTAAATAGAATTAAAGTCGGTTGAACTGGATGATGGATGCTCAACAGTGCCGGATTTAGGATTTGATGGGCCCTAAGCTATAAGGTAATGGCCCCCCATATATATATTAATCATATATATATAATATAATATATAATATATATTATATATATATATATATAATATATTATATATATATATATATATTTATATATAAACTTGTCATTTAAAGAAATTAACATATATATCAAACGAACGATGTAATTGATTTTTTTCGATATTATTTCAAGGCAATAGTGCGTTAAAGTTGCCAAATAACAATTTTTTTTTTTATAACTAAAGAATACCAAGATTAAATTGCAAAGATGAAAGGTCGGGTCTGCTCGCCTCACGCGGAGGAGCCGGCCCCTCTGTTCCCTCCACCGCTCGAGCCCCCTTAAAAAAATAATAAAAAAAAAAAAAAAAAAATTAACATATAAAATTAAAACATGTAAAAAAAAACAACTTTGGGTAACTCTAGCGCTCCTCGTATTGTAGTGTTAGCTACAGCGATGACACTGCGGGGGATGCACGAGTAGCGTTGGGCGATTTTCGATATCATGTCTCTTGATGTAACTTCCTTTTAAAGGCAGGTAGTAGCCTATATATATATATATATATATATATATAATATATTAATAAATTATATATATACTATATAATATATATATATATAATATATATATATATATCATACTATATATATATATATATATAACCGTATGCACTGATGAAATGGATTTAGATTTTAAATTGAAAAATATTTTTCTCTCATTACAAATTAGCATTTGACAAGTAGCTCCTGCGTAAGATAGTTTAAAATTATGTTAACTAATTCTTTACGCTTTAAGATCACTAAAGTACAGAAGAAATGCTTTTAAAAATTGTTCAAAAAAATAGTTAAAATTTATGAGTGAAAAGAAAAGGTAACCAGTGATAAACACTAAAACACTTCAAAAAAACGTTAAAAACACCACAGGCGGGAAAAAATAACCTTACAGATCAGATTCTTTTCTATTACGTTGAAAACATAATCTTTTTCTGCCACTTTTGTTTCAGAAAGAGGTAGCAGTACGGTAAAATCTAAGTTGCCAATATTCTTAAAATAATAAATCAATTTAAATAAAATGAAATAAATAAATAACTAATCCGCCCTGACTTACACTCACACAATAATATATTTTTAATCAGAAGACAAAAACGATACTTATAAAGTAAGAAAACAAATAATAATATATTAATTAATCATTTTTATTGAAAAAAGAGGCAACATCATTGGTACGTTTGGCTTGCTTTGGCAAGGTAAATCAGAAAAAAATCTTACGATCGCTTGGCAGCAAACTGTGTGTGTGTGTGTGGCTGTGTGTGTGTTTGTTGTGTGTGTGTGTGGTGTGTAGGTGTGGTGTGTGTGTGGTGTGGGTGGTGTGCGCGCGAAGAGCAATATTTAAGTTTTGGTATTTTTTAGGTTTCTTAATGAGCAATTGAATATATATAGTATATATAGTATATATTATATATATATATAATATATATATATCATATATATTATATAATATATATATATATATATATATATATATATATAGTATATATTTATATATATAATATGATATATATATATAATATATATATATAGTATAGTATATATATATATATATAATATATATATATCTACTATATATATATATAGTATATATATATAATACATATATATATATATATATATATATATATATATATATATATAATATATATATATATAATATTCTATAATATATATATATATATATATTATACTATATATACTATATATATAATATATATAATATATATACTATATATAATATATATATATATATTTGCCCGTAGCGTTATTAACCTTTATTTTTTATTTTTCTTTCTTATTTTATCGTTTCGTTTCGTATCTAAATTTTTGGGCCCCTATACCTCGGGGCCCTAACTATAGTTTTTTTAGCTTATAGTAAATCCGGCCCTGATGCTGCAACCATGGTGGAAAGAAATGAAGTTACAGAGATAATAGAAATTCAATATCCAGGCAAAATCTTTTTCCACGTGCTTCTCATCGCTTAAATTTAGTTGTTAATGACTTCAATCTGTTCCTTGAATTCGAATTACTGTGGCAAGAGTGACAGAAGAGTATTGAATATTTTCGTGAGAGCACATTGCGATAGGAACTGATAATGACATATACCAATGTTATCGAAACAGATGGTCCTCAAAATACAAGTCCAATCAGAATATTTTTTGAAAATTTCATTCACATTAAATCAGTTTTGAAACTTTGATCAGATTCAGAAGTAACTCAAGCCACACGAACAGCAGCATTTCAACTTTCGTCAGTAACAGGAACTCCTAAATTCCTTATTTGATTAGTCGTCTGGCCAAGTATTCCTCTTACTTTGAACCTGTCACGAACATTCTTCAAACTAAAACTTCAATCTGGAAGAGGTTCACAGTCGCACGTTGAAAAGCTATTAGAAATAATAAAAAACAATAGAGACAAAAAACATGTCGCGTCTGTTTTCAAAAACTTATTTACCATTTAAGCGAAGCTTGCCAAAATTTTTATAAATCTCAATGCCACGGTTAGTGTCCAAACAAATCGCCAATGCCTAACTTTATGCATCCTGTGAGGATATTATTCAGGGTTTCTTATTTATACACATACCTAGGTTCACCTGATGTTCATCTCACATAGTCAGATTTTCGACGACAATCAGATACCAACATTCCTCTGTATTTTAATTCCGCTGAATTAAAAATTTAACCATAACTGAAAATATCAAAAATTGAATCACTTCAAACTATATATACAATATTGAGAACTTGAAAGGAAAAGCAGAATCATGGTTCAACTTATGGAAGAAATCAATGTGGACCAAGGGTTAGATGTAAACGAAAATGTGTGCTATAGTGAACTGATCCTAAAACTGCGCTTTTTTCCCTGCTGTTTTACAAGCAATTAAAATTCTTCTAACACTTCCACCAACGACTTGCACTTGGAAGATAATTCAGCACTTTAAGAAGAGTAAAAACTTGGCTAAGGTCAACCATTTCTGAAGATCGATTAAATGAATTATGTTTGCTCAGTGTTCACAGAGAAAAGTTTTGGAAAAAAAAAACCCAACTAATTGATGATGTTATAACAGAATTTGGAAAGGAAAGAAAGAAAAAGAATTAAATTTTCTATTTTCAAATAAACAATTTAAACTGAAATAAAAAAAACAATAAATTAGTTATTTAAGTGCTTGCCTCAATTAAATCCAAATATTTTTCGCAACTACTTTTTATAGTTGATTTTATTTGTAATTAAAGTAACTAAAAGGTCATATATGACATACACAGTCTTTCCAAATTTAATTTCGACTGCATTAGTGAATAAGTATTCAATATTAAGGACATTTATTATACAAATAAAAATGATCTATTAGTAAATACAGTGCCGCCTGTAAGTAAACGTCGAAGACGGTTCGAAGAAAAGAAAAGCGACAAAATAACCTTGTAAGCACTCATTACTTTAATAAATATATAACGTATAATATATTAAATACTAAATATTATATATATATATATATATAATATATATATATTATATATATATTCTTAACTTATCTATATACCATATGTTGTTATCTATAAAGAGTGCTCTTACTGTAATACTTCTTTCCTATTTTATATATATATAATTATAATAATAATATATATATATATATATATTAATATATAATATATAATATATATATATATTATGATATTATATATATATATATAACTATTATATATTATATAATATTAAATATATATATATATATATATATATATATATATGATATATAATATATATAAATATATTATATATATATATATATATATAAATATATATATATATATAGTAATATATAATCATATAGTATAGTTATATTATCTTCCTTGTGAAAATTCGAATTAAAAAGAAAAATACTGGCCCCTTCTAAATTCATCCTGCCGCGCCCCATTAATATATAAATAATATAATATATATAATATATATATACTAATATATATATTATATATATATATATATATATATATATATATATATATAATTATATATAGTATAATATAAGATATATATATATTATATGTTGCTATAGAATCAGAGCTGGGCGTTGTGCCACCGAGTTGCGCCTTATGGGCCTATGGCGCACTATCAATTCGTAGGCGCAAAGGCGCAATAGCCGCAACAATTTTTAAAAAGGCGGACTAGAAGCATAGCCGCACAGCCAATTCTCTGCGCTTATAGCCGCGCCTAGAACAGGAACAAAGCATTTTTTTTTACCTTTAAAAGCTGATAGAACTTGAGAAGCATGGCTAACTATCATTCTAAACCATGTAAAACTTACTATATAGTATATAATATATATATATATATATATAATATATATATATATATACTAATATATATATATAATAGATATAGATATTATAATATATATATATATATATTATAAACTAGTTCAGTATTCATAAGCTCAATAAATTGCAACTATGCTCTGAAAATTTCCAACTTCTGCAGCCCTCGTGCTGGACCTCCTGGGAGAAAACATGGACCACAAGGACTTATGGAGGAGAAGAGACGTTGATTATTTAGTTTTTTTTTTTTTTTTTTTTTTTTTTTTTTTTTCGTGTTTAATTACAAAAAAATTAATAAAGTGTTTTCTTACTGCATAAAAGCATGCTTTTACTCTATCGCACTAAGTTACTTTGCAAATAAATAGCGACAAGACCACGCCAGCGCTCTTGGCATGGGCATAGAAAGGCCGCATTGATGTACAAAAAAAAATCATAGAACGCAAATAGCAGCTAGCGCACTAGCTCCGGCGAGACAATGAAAGCGACAATAAGACAGCAGGCTCAACAATACAAAAAAAATAAATATAACGCCCCAAATATAAAATAAATATATATGATATATATACTAAAATATATATATAAAATAATGTATAAAAAACATATAAATAATAACAAAAATATATTATAATATAATATATATTATATAATATAAATATAATAATATATAATATATATACTTATGAGAAGACACCATTCAATCTTAGATAGTCTAGTTTGGCATTGAAGCAATAAGTAGTTTTTGCTGATTTATCGTATATTATAGCTATATATAATATATAAGATATAAATATCAATAACAATAAATACATATTATAATATATAATATATATATATATATATACATATATAATAATATATATATATATATATATATGTCGGTATATATATATTATATACTATATGATATATACTATAAGGGCGTAAGCAGAATTTTCGTTAGGGGGGCCCAAGTAGATTGAAAATGTATATTGAATAATATTTACCAAATTTCATTTACTCTTAAAAATATATTTTAATTATTGAAATAATGATTTATATTTAAAACAAGAATTAACGAAAATTTCAAGAAATACAGAATCTAATCTTACAAATTATGATTACGAGTTATATGCTACTTTAAGTAGTTGGTACTACGACAACATTAGACACGTGGATTTGCAAAATATTTTCCGACAACTGCCAATTCAATTTCAGCTTTCTTCTGCCAAAAACTAATCTTCTTGTGAACACTCAGAGAAAAGTCCATTGCCCATTCAACCTGGATTCTGTCATCGTCGACCTTGTTCATGTTTTAACTCTTTCAAGAGTGCCTGAATGTTTTTTAATTGTGCTTGTCGAACATGGTTGAGCTATTGATATAAGTAAGGCATTTTTAATTATTAGGAAAAATGTAGTTTCTTCCTTGATTACTTCAACTATTTCCAAATTTTTTAGTTCCTCACGGTCGAGCTTCTTCTCCCTCCAATTCACATACCAGAGTTCAGCCTCAAATTGAAGTCCTCTCAATTCATAAAAGTCTTCAAGTACTTTGATTTTCTCTTCAAATTCCTTATACGCAAGGGCAAGCATCAGCGACGGATGAAGCAATAAAAGAGGAAAAGCTGGTGAATTCTCTTCCGAGAAACTGCTCTCCAAGGAAACTGTGAAAGAATCCAGGCATGGGCGTATACAAATTAAAAAATGAACCTTATATATTTGCCAGACGACGTTTTTAAGGGTTTATTAGTAAAAAAAACTGAAAAGATAAATCAGTCGATGGATAATAAGTATTAATTATAATTACAACATATTATAAATATTTTTTAAAGAGTGGAATGTTCCCATTTTCTATTGCTTGGAAGTCAACTAGCTGTGTACTTTTATACAACTAGCTTCTTCTGACAGTATTCTCCGCGAGAACTCTCAGTATGTCATTGGCTGCTGCCAAAGCTGCTAAATCAATCACGGAAGGCGTACCCGTTGATATTCAGTATGCAGTTGCAGAAAGCACATCAAAAAACAGTTGCATAAAATAAAAGAAGTATTACAGCAATTTTGAAGACCAAAATTTTCTGCGGAACTCATGACTTACCTTTAAGAGGTAAAGGCCTGCATGAGGAATTTTTGAAGACCTGATTGAACTTCGAATAGAAAGGTGTTAAGTGGAATTGAAAAGAACACATTCAAGGACAGAAGAATGTCGTCTGGACGTCTCCGATTGACAAACATGAACTATCAATGGTGAATTATAATAAAAACTGATTGTCGAGATGCAAAAAAATTTGGGTGTCAATGTTGGCCAATGAAAACTGCGGATTTGTCGGTAATGAACAAATTATCTATAGGATTAAGGTTTTCAACCTTGAAAAAATACTGTTCGAGAAGAATTTCTGGTGTTTGAAGTTCTTGAAAGGAATGAATGGCAAAAATCGTTGCCAAAACGATTGAATTGTTTTTAGAAAAGAAGGTTTGGATCCGAGTCTATTCGTTGGTTAGGGGTATGACGGCTGCGCAGCAATGCCAGGGAAAGAACATGGATTTCAAAAAAAACTGCGGGCAAATATGAAAAAAATTATATTTTAATGTGTAGCCATCGCTTAACTTGGTCATTAATGGACCTAAAAACACTCTTCCGAAATTCGGAATACACAAACAAAAGACAAAATTATCAGCACTCCACCCGAAGAAGAAATACTTGCCAACTGTACTTAAACATGAACCCGTTGGACTCAAAATATCATAGCATGCTGTTTTCCATATCAAATATGATAAAAGATCGTTGTAGGGTTAGAAAAATTGTCAAAAGAAGCAACAATCAAACAAGAAAAAACAGCTTTTCTATTATACTGTTCGCAACAAGACCCAACTTCTTACCTCTTCTGTAACAGGCAATTAACCTGCTTCAGTTGAAGCCGTGGCTTAATTATTCAAACAAAAAATATTGACCTAATGCAGTGCTCTGATCATGTCCAAGAATTTTCATAGTTGTCAAAGAACACTGCAAAACTGCTGATAAATAATTTGCCAGCCCTAAGTCAAATCCAGCGTTACACACACACACACACACCACACACATCACACCACACACACCCACACACTCAACACACACACACACACACACCACACACACACACACACACCCACACACACACACACACACACACACACACACACACACACACACACACACCACACACACACACAACACAACACACACACACACACACACAACACACACACACACACACAACAACACACACACCCACACACACACACACACACACACACACCACACACACACACACATATATATACATATACTATATATAGTATTATAAAATATATATAATATATATTATATATATATTATTATACATGATTTATGTATATATATTAAGACAAAAATTAGAGTCCTCTTCTTAACAACTCAGACTCTATATTTAAATAAAACAATCAATTAAAAACCACTTTAAAAAAAAACTTTAATGAATTGAAAATTATTGATTAAACAATGTTAGTTTACGTTTCGAGACCTAAAATACCTCGGTCTCCTCTTCAGAACTAAAACTAATTTCTAAAAAAAATTTTTAACAATTTTAAATTACTATAAAAACACAGTGTAAAAAGGTTACATTAGAAAATTATAGGATGGCGTCCCGTTCTCTTTCTTCTCATTCATTATTTATCCAATATTAAAGATTCACTCCTATCCTTTATGAATTTTTTGGTGGTAGAATAAAAATTAAAAAATCCCTCCTGACAAATTAAAATTATTTCTTGTGGATATTAAAAATGATTAGGCATCTGATTCAATTTTTATTTCTGTTGAACCGCGAAACAAAATAGCAAGCTCCATCCCCAATCCATAACATGGTCTTCACGTCATATGTCTGAGGACTGCCCGACTACTTGGATTTTCCTTCCTTGGATCCCGTGTGGATTACTTGGACACGTGCAGTTTCAGACATATACACCGCTGAAGAACCATGTTATGGATTTGGGATTGGGACTATGCTTTTTGTTTCAGTTCAAAGATAAAAACTTGATCAGATGCTTGAACATTTTTAATATCCACAGAAATAATTTTGAATGCAGTAAAAGTAATACATGTACTTTACTGTGAGACCTGTTATCAAAGGGTATGGGTCCAGCAGTAATATTAAATAATATGGAATGAGAGAGAGAACGACGCCTCTATAATTCTATCTGTAACCCTTTTTAATACTGTGTTTTATATAATTTAAAATTTGTTAAAAAATTTTTTAGAATGAGTTTAGTTTCTGAAGAGCGAGCCGAGGTATTAGAGTCTGCGAAACGTAAACTAAACAGTTTAATGCAATAATTTTCAATTCATTAAAAGTTTTTTTTAAAGTGCTTTTAATTGATTGTTTATCTTAAATATAGAGTCTGAGTTGTTAAGAAGAGGACTCTAATTTTTGTCTTAATATATATATATATATATATATATAATATATAAATATAATAACTATATATATATATGATATATTACAGTATATATATATGATATAGATATATATAGAAACTTATATATGGTGAATCAATATACATTGTGTCTGTGTGGAGTGTGTGGTGTGTTGTTGTGTGTTCTGTTGTGTGGTGTGTTGGTGTTTGTGTGGTGTGTGTGGTGTGTTGTGTGGTGTGTGTGGTGTGTGTTATGTGTTGTGGTTGTGTGGTTGTGTGTGTGTGTGGTGTGTGTGTGTGTGTTTGTGTTCTGTTTTTTGTGTATGTGTGTGGTGTGTGTGTGTGTGTGTGTGTGTGTGTTACGCTGATTGACTCTAGGGCTGCATTTATTGTATCAGCAGTTGTTTGCAGGTTCTTTGACAACTATGAAAAATTCGTTGACATGTCCAGAGCACTAGCATTAGGTCAATATTTTTTGTTTGAAGTATTTAGCCACTGTTCAACTAAAAAAAGCCAAAAAGTTTGGCTAACGGATAGTGTAATAAGAATATGCTTGTTGCCGAAACAGTATAATGAAAAGTTTTCTGTTGATTTATGCCTTCTTTGACAATTTTTTTAACCCTACAACGGATTTTATCATATTGTATGAAAACAGCAATCTTATTTTAGATATTAGTCCAACTGGTTTGCATAAAGTATTAGTAAGTTGGCAATGTCTTTTCTTCTTCGGGTGAGAAGTGTTGATAAATTTTTCTTTGTTGTTGTATTCCGAATTTCCGAAGAGTGTTTAGTCGATTAATGACCACAAATAAGCGATGGCATTACACATTAAAGTATAATCGTTTTTTATATTTGCCCGCAGTTTTTTTGAAACCATTTTCTTCCCTGGCATTGCTGCGCAGCCGTCATACC
Source organism: Trachelipus rathkii (assembly GCA_015478945.1). Classification (NCBI taxonomy): domain Eukaryota; kingdom Metazoa; phylum Arthropoda; class Malacostraca; order Isopoda; family Trachelipodidae; genus Trachelipus; species Trachelipus rathkii. The sequence goes on along the minus strand of JABUQX010092510.1, from coordinate 21,542 downwards.
CCTAACCAACGAATAGACTCGGATCAAACCTTCTTTTTCTAAAAAACAATTCAATCTGTTTGGACATACGACATTTTTTACCATCCATCCCTCCAAGAACTTCAAACCCCAGAAATTATTTCTCGAACGGTAAATTTTTTCAAGATCCGAAAAACCTATAATGCGTATAGATAATTGTTCATACCTGACAAACCAGTTTCATTGGCCAAAAATGTAGACAGCCAAATTTTTTTGCATCCGCGACAATCAGTTTTTTTTTTTAATCCACACAAATTATAAGTTCATTTTGAATCATTGGAAACGTCCAGACGGCATTCTTCTGTCCTTGAATATGCTCTTTCAATTCCACATCACCACTTTCTATTCGAAGTTTAATCAGGTCTTCATCATCGTACTCATACAAGTTTAGAACGTATATTATACAGCCTATAACTGTCCAGCCTACAACATCAGTTTTGTATGTAGACTGTGGCAACTGGCTTTCTGACAACTGCATACTGAATATCAACGGGTACGCCTTCCGTGATTGATTTAGCAGCTTTGGCAGCAGCCAATGACATACTGAGAGTTCTCAGCGGAGAATACTGTCAGAAAAGCTATTTTTATAAAAGTACACAGCTAGTTACTTTCAAGCAATATGAAACAGAACACCAATAAAAACTCTTTAGAAGGTAACTAAATATTTGTTTCATATCCCTTCCTACTTCATCAGATCGCACAAGCGTACGACACTGAGAGGGTGCTACACCACGTAACAAACCTGACGACGGCATCACCACACGCACGCTAATCCTATATTCACATTGATCAGGCTCTCTGCTCGATATCCCCATCATGCAAGCCCACGTATGCGTCTAATCACACACGTCTATACAATACTATCGACCTAATGCGATCTCCACACCCTACTACCGAGACTATGCTGCATACGGACAACCATGGATGCCGGCTGAGATGGCAAGCCGTCTTTTCTCAAATCATGCGCATCGCTGAACAATAAATCCTGCTGCGCTGTAGAATTAATAATTAATACTTCATTATGCCATCGCTGATATCTTTTCAGTTTTTTACTTAATAAACCTAGAAAACGTCGTCTGAAATAGTATAAGGTCTATTGTGTAATTGTTATACGCCCAGCCTGGTAAGATTCTTTCACAGTTCCTTTGGAACGAAGCATCTCTCTCGGAAAGAGAAGTCAGCCGATCTGTTTCCTCTTTTAATTGCTTCATCCGTCGCTGTATGCTGCCCTTTAGCGTTATAAGATATTTTGAAGAGGAAAATCAAAGTACTTGAAGACTTTTATGGAATTGAGAGACTTCCAATTATGAGCTGAACACTGGTATGTGAATTGTGAGGAAGAAGAAGCTCGACGTGAGAACTAAATAATTTTGGAAATTAAGTGAAAGTAATCAGGAAAAACTACTTTTTTCCTAATAATTAAAACATGCCTACTTACATCACATAGCTTCAACCATGTTCGAACAAGCACAATTGAAAAAAACATTCAGCACTTTGAAAAGTTAAAACATGAACAAGGTCGACGATGACAGAATCCATGGCTTGAATGGCAATGGACTTTCTCTATATCTACAGGTAGATTAGTTTTTGTGTAGAAGAAAGCTGAAATTGAATGGGCAGTTGTCGAAAAATTTTGGCCACTGGGTGTCTAATTGTTGTCTATGTTACCAACTACTTCAAGTACATAAAATCTAGACATAATCTGTAAGATTAGTTCTTTTATTTCTTTTGAAATTTTCGAACTTTTGTTTAACATTATATTATCTATAATATCTAGAATAATAATAAGACTGGCTCAATATGTAATTAAATATTAGTCAATATTATGCGTCAACCTTGGCCCCCCTAACGAAAATTCTGCTTACGCCCTAGTATAATATATATATATATATATATACTATTATATAAATATATATATATATCATATATATATATATATATATATATATATATATATATGTATATATATATATTATAGATATATATATGATATAATAAATAATATATATATATATACTATTATATATCCGCTTAATCAGCAAAAACACTTAACTCAATGTCCCAAACTATAGAACTATCTAAGAATGAAGTGATCTTCTCAATTAAAACTATATAATATATAATTATATATATATTATATATATAATTATTTATATATAATATTATATATATATATATATATATATATACATATCTATATATATATCATATATTCAGAGCTGGGCCGTCTCGATAATTTTTTTGAGTCGCCTGACTGCGCCTATGCGCCTTGCCCCGTGAGTCTTTAGTCGCGCCTAAGCGCCTATGCGCTATATTTTCTTGTCCACATCAATGCGCCCTAGCGCCTATGCGACCCTTTCGGTGGACCGGTGGCTGTCTATCTATTTTTATTTTTAGTAAAACTTAGTGCGATAATAAAAGCATGCTTTATAAGGAAGAAAAACAATTAATTTTTGGAATTAAAACACCGTAAACTAAATCTAATAAACGTTCCTCTTCCTCCTCAACATCTTCGTCATCTTCAAATTTAATAAACTCCAAACTCTCTGCCATACATACATTTCCACGTCAGCCTGTTCTAGAAGTTGATGCTGGAAATAAAAAGTGGACTGCGTTCGCAATAAATACCTAAACATGGTAATAGTCACAGAACCCACCCTTTTCGTAATCAAAGAAATGTAAAAGCGAGACCTACAACGAGTGTTTATCAGAGTCGGATGCCAAATTTGAGTGGATGTAAAGGTATGTAGCTTTCAACGCGTTATTTTTATTTAGAGTAATTTTTTGTGAGATTTTGTTCTAATTAAAATCAAAAGCACTACACAACAATTCTTTTGATAACATTTTAGTGAATTTACAGCAACTTTCATCAAAACTTACTTTAAAAATAAATCTATTTTTAAATAATTTATATATAATTTATTTAATTTGAATATTAAAAAAAATTAAATTTAAAATTTAAATTATATATGATTGCGTTTAAATTAAAATTGCAAATTTACTTGGTATTTGTTTTAATTTCTTTACAAAAGCATTAAATTAACACTTCCAGAAATATTTTGATAGTATCTTATTAAAATAATAATAATAATAATAATAATAATAATAATAATAATATAATATATATAATAATAATAATAATAATAATAATTACATACCTCATTTAAATTTATTTCAATTTGAAATTCATTTTACGAGCCTGCAGAGCTGAAAAAGTACTTATATCTTTTCTTTGAAGTTTGTTATTGATCTAATTGATCATTTCATTTTCAATGGAAGCCATAATTAACAATATTAGGCTTTAGTTTGCCACAAAATTCCGATGAAAAGTTTTCTCTAGTTGAAAAAAAAATATATATATTTCTGTTTCAACCGATGCCATTGGGGTAGTACTCAGGATTTTTATAAGTTTCACGATTTAAGAAACTTTCCACTGCATGTCACGAGCAACAATCAAATTCAGTAAACCCGTAATGTTTTGCATCCTACTAAACGATATTTCGAAAATAAAAATTCAGGATTCTGCAATATATATATATATATATATATATATATATATATATATATATATATATATAGTATATATATATATATATATATATATATATATATATATCATTATATTATATATATATATATTATATAGTATTCTCACCTCATATACCTCAATGAGAAGATTCGAAATTGTGTCAGGTGCAATTGTGTCAGGGAAATGATTGATTGAATGTGGATGAAAAGTGTAAATAAATATGTTAGGTCCAGAGAGTAGGCCCTGCTTCGGCACAACGCGGTCGGAGTGCTTGCCACCGCTGGCGTGGGTTCGCATCCTAGTGCGCTGGCCTTCCAATGCGAGAAGCAGGAGAAGAGTGATGTTGTACGTGAAAATAGACTGTTCTGTTGTATGTGTTGACAATGTTTGTAGTGATGTGTGGGTATTGAGATTAGTGTAATACACTTTTGCCGTAAACTGTAATAAGTAAATATTACAGAAAATCTCCTACTTGTCGCAATTTTTTGTGTCCGTTCACGTAGCCGAACGAGGATTCGAACCCATAACTGAGAGGGAATCCGCGTTCTTAAAACCTTAACCCACGAGCCAAACATGAATTATATATATATATATATATATATATATATATATATATATATATATATATATATATATATATATATATATATATATATTTATATATATAATATATATATATATATACATATCTAAATATATTAATGTATAAATATATTATAATATATATATATATATATATATAGTATATATCCCAAGTTAGTGTACTGATGTCGTATTTTATTATGTATTGGACTTACCTGAAATTAAAAGTTATCTCCTTCGAAGTATGAACCTTGGGGGTAAACAGTGGTCCGACGTTTCTTCCACTGATCACAGCATAACCTGATCCATTTCCTATGGTGTTTAGTTACGTGTTACAGTATTTTTTATTTTTTCATCGTCCAAAATGATGACCCTTCAACTTCTTTTTCAACTTAGGGAAGAGGAAGAAATCGCACGGAGCTAGATCTGGGCTGTATGGAGGATTGTGGCAGTTAAACTTGAATGTTTTCCTTCCCGAGAAATTCTAATAATTTAGAAGAGCATAGCATGAGTTGACGCTCATCTGGAGGCGCAAGCCCCAATACGTCTGCAGTGTTTGTTCTGATTCGCTGAACTCGTTCCAAGACATTTTGTAAAGACGTGATTAACTGTATCTGTATTGAAGGTACAAATTCCTTATGCACAATACCACAGCTGTCCCGGCTGTCGAAAAAAACAATAATCAGTGGTTTCACTTTGGTCTTGCTTTCTTCGGACGAGGAAAATTTTTTGGTGTGCCTTTCCGCACTTTGACGATGGTTTTTCCGAAAGGATCGTATTCAAAGTGCGCGACGATGACCCCTGATTCATTGATATATTAGCTGATGTTATCCAAAAGGTTGCGGTCAATTGCGAGTCTTTCAAGAAAATCTTGACAAAATTTTAAAACCCTGTTCAACTTTCTGCTCTAAGACATCTTTTCGGCGACTAGTTTTGGCACAATTTTTTTCGCATTCTAAAATGATTTCTATGAATGCTATGAACTGCATTTTTATCCAAATCCAGTCCTGCACTGCCATCATCTGAACAACTGAACCCTGCGATCTCTTCCATCAAGCTCTTAACAAACTTCCACATTTCATCGTTTGTTGAAAAGAGATTTTTTTTCTTTCCACCATAACAGTGGATCATCTTCTTCAACATTTTCTCGGCCTCTTTGAAAGCTTTGTGCTTAAAAACCCATAGTTCTCGATTAGAGTGGAATCCACCTAGCTTCGTTTAAATGAAGCAAATGTCTCAGTGGCATACATGTTACGTTTCACACAGAATTTAATAGAGTACCGCTGTTCATTATTTACCTGCATCGCAAAAACGTAACGAGGATAGGAAACATGCTCATTCACAAAAAGATCTGGTGCAAAAACGTAACGAGGTTAGAACATACGGCCCATACATAAACAGATATAGTGCAAGACTGACTAAATAAATTCTGGTTAAAAAACTGGTATGGAATGGTACCTAAGGTAACTCTATCCACTCACGATACGCACGGAGGAGCTACAGATTACTACGCCGTTCATGGGATATTCAGTAAACTTATTTTTGGGACAGAGGAGTATATTTCAGACGTCTAGGTACATTTACAGACGTCTTGAGACGTATTCAGGCGTTTCGAGACGTATTTAGACTTCTCGGAACATTTTTAACTATCCTGGGACATATCCAGATGTTCAGAGACATTTTTAAACGTTCTGGGACAATTAAAGATGTTTCGAGAAATATTCTGATCTCCTAGGACAGCTAAAAATGTTCCGAGAAATATTCAAACGTCCCGAGACATATGCAAACATCCAGAACATTTTTAGACGTTCCGGGATAACTAAAGATATTCCAGGAAATTTTGATAGACCAAGGATCATTTTTATTAGTCCAGAGACCTATTCAGATGTCCAGGAATCTTTTTAGACGTCACGGACATATTCAAATGTCGAGGGACAATCTCAGATGTCCCGGGACATTTTCAGACGTAACGGAACAGTTTTATCTAATCGGGAACATATTTAGACGTCCGGGACAACTAAAGATGTCCTGGGAGATTTTCAAAAGCCCTGGCAACTAAAAGTGTCCCGGAACATTTACAGATATCCCTTGACAACTGAAAATTCTATGGGAATATTCTGACGTCTCGGGACATTTTCAGAAGTTTCGAAGATATTCAGAAGTCCAGGGTCATTACTTCACGGGAGATGTTCAGACGTTCCGGGACGTTCTCAGATATTAGGACGCCCCGAGATATATGTAGATTTCTCTTGAAAATTTTAATTGTCCAGGGACATTTTTAAATTTCTATGGCCAACTAGAGATATCCAGGGACATTTTAAAATGTACCTGGAAAATTAAAAGTATCCCAAAACATATTCAGATGTATCGGAACTTTTTTATACGTCCCTGGACAACTAAAGATGTTCCAGAT
>JABUQX010092510.1:7500-10000 GCA_015478945.1 Trachelipus rathkii | reverse complement strand
ATATTTTTATTTGTTTATATTGTTTGCGGATTCTAATTATTTCGTTTGTTTTGTTTTCTTTCAATGCTATAACCTTATCACCCTTTTGCTTGCAACAATATGGAGAAGGAGTTAAAATATACGCAATTCGTTTTCTAATATATATTTGCACACAACTTAAAATAATAAAATGCCTTTCCATCTCACTTCAACTTTGTAAAAAAATTCAATTGTTAAAAAAAATATAACACCAAATCTATTCAAAGAACAGTCATTAATTTTCTTACGAGGTAAATTTTCCTTAACTAGCAACCTGAGTAACCTGTTCTCACTGATAAAATCCGTAACAATTGTTCACAAACCTTTAAGTAATATATCCACCTTCCTTAGTGTATCAACTCCAATTTCAATTATTATACTAATAAAAACAACTTACAAACAGCCCGGCCTTTAAACTGCACCTAGTAACATCAAACCCTGTTTTCGTTCCTCTTTGGATTCTCCTTCGAATACAAATCTCGGTCGACCCACTTCGCTGCTCCAGATGACCGTTTCCTTCCGTAAACCCGTTACTAGTCTTTCTGGCCAACCCCTCATGGATCTCCTTCAACTTGCACGAGTCGATCCCGCAGATTTCCTATGACAAAGCTTGATGTACCGGCTATCAGCTCTAGACTCGTCCCCTAAAAATACAAATAATTTCATTGATTTAAATCAATTCTTTCTTTATTCTTATTTTTAAAATATAACCTTATTTTAGTCTACTTACCGATTATTCTTCGGGTTTCACGAACTTTCCTTGCCTGGCTAATCCAATTGATTTAAACGACTTTGATCTTTTTCTTCCAATATTCTTAGTTGTCTTCCGAAATATGATCTGTGCTCGCCCATTGCACTTTGAACAACTTCAACCTTTTCAAGACTCACTGCTGTCTTCCGAAATGTGATCTGAACTTTTTTTAAAAATTTAAGACTAAACCTACCTTTTGTTTTAATAAATTTAGTTGGTCGTTCTCTTAATAATAATACATTCCTACATATTCCTACATTCCTTCCCTTCTCAAGTTTGTTTGTAACAAACTTAAAAAGATTGAACCTTAAATAAACCCGAAAAATATCTAAATAAAAAAGTAAAAAAAAAAAAATTATTCTTTTTCTCCCCCTAATTTTTCTTTGATTCAATCTCCCTTCCTTCTCCAGTATTGCAAGGGTAAGTCCCAAATAAACCTACGGAGCCACCAATGTTGCGGATTCTCATTATTTCGTCGTTTGTTTTCTTTTAATGCTATAACCTTATTATCACCCTTATGCTTGCAACAATATGGAGAAGGAGTTAAAATATACGCAATTCGTTTTCTAATATATATTTGCACACAACTTAAAATAATAAAATGCCTTTCCATCTCACTTCAACTTTGTAAAAAATTCAATTGTTAAAAAAATATAACACCAAATCTATTCGAAGAACAGTCATTAATTTTCTTACGAGGTAAATTTTCCTTAACTAGCAACCTGAGTAACCTGTTCTCACTGATAAAATCCGTAACAATTTTTCACAAACCTTTAAGTAATATATCCACCTTCCTTAGTGTATCAACTCCAATTTCAATTATTATACTAATAAAAACAACTTACAAACAGCCCGGCCTTTAAACTGCACCTAGTAACATCAAACCCTGTTTTCGTTCCTCTTTGGATTCTCCTTCGAATACAAATCTCGGTCGACCCACTTCGCTGCTCCAGATGACCGTTTCCTTCCGTAAACCCGTTACTAGTCTTTCTGGCCAACCCCTCATGGATCTCCTTCAACTTGCACGAGTCGATCCCGCAGATTTCCTATGACAAAGCTTGATGTACCGGCTATCAGCTCTAGACTCGTCCCCTAAAAATACAAATAATTTTCATGGTTAAAATCAATTCTTTCTTTATTCCTATTTTTAAAAATATAACTTTATTTTTAGTCTACTCACCGAATTATTTCTTCGGTTTCACGAACTTTCCCTTGCCTGCGCAATCCAATTTGATTTTAAACGACTTTTGAACTTTTTCTTCCAATCATTCTTAGTTGTCTTTTCCGAAATATGAATCTGTGCTCGCCCATTGCCACTTTGAACAACTTCAACCTTTTTTCAAGACTCACTGCTGCTTCCGAAAATGTGACTGAACTTTTTAAAAAATTTAAGTCTAAACCTACCTTTTGTTTTAAATAAATTTAGTTGGTCGTTCTCTTAATAATAATACATTCCACATATTCTACAATATATATATATATATTATATATATGATATATTATTATATATATATTATATTATATATATATATATAATATATATATATATATATATTATATATTAATATAGTATATATATTATATATATTATATATATATATATATATAAACTTCTAATAATTACTTACTGCTGTTAACTTCTGAGTTTAAATAAGGGTATATAATTCTATTTTTCTATAACTTCTATAGTTTATAGTTCAATTGCTGTATACTTCTTATAGTTATACTTTT
>JABUQX010092509.1:32500-39426 GCA_015478945.1 Trachelipus rathkii | reverse complement strand
TTCAAGAATTTCTTTTCAAGATAACTGATGATCATTCATTTTTTTATTTCATACTTAAAACATTTTATTTTAAAAAAATTTTTTTGCGAACCTAAAACTGTAACTCGTTACAGACCTATTATTTTAACACATATACTTTATTAACATTATTTTTTACTTAATTACTTTTTTACTTAATACTTTTAATTTATAAATTTTTAAAAATTTATTAGAGAAAAAATCCACGAGTGTCTGATTATAACTCATTTTATTATTACTACAATTTACGAAATCTTTATTAAAAACAGTTAAACATACATCTACCCTCGTAAAGCCAGTAAATCTAGTAATCAATAGAGGTGCTGACCTAACAACCAAGGGGTATTCAGTAGGCTTTTGTTTATACGTGCTTTACTGCTTTAACTCATGTTTTACTGCTTTAAGTCATGTTTTACTGCTTTAACTCATATGTTTTACTGCTTTAACTCATATATTTATTAACATTACATACCTTAAAGCAGTAAATCAGTAATCAATAGGAGGTTTACCCGTAGTCAACATAAGGCCATAAGTATGCTTTTGTTGTTACTGCATTACTGCTAACTCAGTTTTACTGCTTTAACTTCATATGTTTTACTGCTTTAATCATATATTTATTTAACATTTACATACCTTTAAAAGCAGTAAATCAGTTAAAATCAATAGAGGTGTGACCTAACACCAGGGGGATTAGTATGCTTTTGTTTTACTGCTTTACTGCTTTAACTTTCTGCTTTACTGCTTTAACTTTCTGCTTACTGCTTTAACTTACTGCTTTACTGTTTTAACTTTTGCTTTACTGTTTAACTCATACAATTTTATTAACATTATGTTTTTTATTTTGTTTTAATACTTTTTATTATTTTATTATTATTTTTATTTATTTTTATTATTATTTTTATTATTTTTATTATTTTATTATTTTTATATTTATTTTTCTTTTTTATTATACTAGTGTTATTTTACTTCATGCTATGTTATTATTATTTAAACACACATTTCACTATGCACTTATACACACATTCACTAGACACTTATACACACATTCCACTATGCCACTTACATTCCCATAACACTTACATTTTACACTTATACACCACGCGGTCACACACACACACACACAACAGACACACACGTCAACTTACACTTATAACCACGATTCATTGACCGTACTTACATTTAAGCCATTAAGACACTTACATTTACACTTACCCTCACACACCACACACACTCACACCACACACACACACACACCAACACACACTACATCACAGATTTACTTTACACACCGCAGATACTGTACACTCACACACAGATACTCTTTACACACCGCAGATCTTATTACACATATAACGTATAATTATCTAAAACATTTTAATGTTAATTAAACACGTTACATTTATATTCACTCATTCATATAAACTAAAATATATTTCAAAGTTTCTTAAAAACTTCTATAATTAAATCAATCATTATCTTTGAACAAAGAAATTTTTATTAACTGTAATTTTTTTTTTAATTTTCATACTATCAACTTTTCAAAACTTTTACCAAGGTTTTATTCAATTTTATTAAAAACATATAATTTACGTACCTTAAAGCAGATAAATCAGTTAAATCAGTAAGTCAGCCCTTAGCACCCTCTACATCCAGCTATGCCGCGTTATGTTCTATTGACTTACTGCTTTACATCATTCTTTAGCCATGTAATAAGTATAAAAATAACAATAAGTTCTTCTCTGCTAACATAAACATTTATTTTATTAAATCTTTTTTAAGTTCTTATTTAAATAACCAATTATTCACTCACATTAATTTCACTTCGGTCGAATGTATAACTACACAAATATTTCAAGTTTTTATAATTCGGATTTCTTATTATATTATTTTACGCTTGTACATGCACAATCATCACGAGAAAACACAACAACCCGCACTCCTTACAGATTACGAAATCGACCTCTCTCTCTTGTTAAAATGTGTTTGAAATTAACTATTCAGGCCTAAAAATTAGGATAACCTTTTTGTATCCCGGGGCGATTTAAGCCTTATTCCAGGTCAAAATATATTTCAAAAACTGACCTTTTTTCTGTAAAATGTGGTGCATAACTATGTTAGGCCTAAATTTAGTCTTAAATTTAGGATAGCCTTTTTGTATCCCAGGCTGATTTAAGCCGTAATACCAGGTCAAAAGGTAATTCCAGTATAGACAAGAATCGAAAATCATTATTATTATTTATAAATATATTTTCAAAAAACTAAAACATGCTGGATCGGTAAGATCCTTTTAAAATTCAGGTAAGAAAAGGAAATGTTTACCTTTCTTGTGAGTGGCCGGAGTAATCCTTATCTCTATATGACCTCGTATGTTTGGTCGAGAATTATTTTATCGCTTTTTGGTTTTACGTATGTAAAAACATAGTTTTTTCATATCCTGACCTGGGCTCGTTTATTTAAACTCTTAACATACATGTAAATATTTATTTAAGAAAGTAAAAATAAGGATAATAAAAACTTTACTATATAATTACTTGTTTAACATAAATTTTCTAGTAATTTAATATATATAATATATAATATATAATAGTATATATATATATATATATATTAAATATATATTAATATACATATATATAGATATATATTATATATATAATATAATATATATATATATTAGAGTGAGTAAGCTAAAATTAAATATATTTACAATGATTTTATATATAAGGTTTACATTTTAAATATTAATACAGGAATAATTATATTATATATAAACACTCCAACATACCACTTTTACCACATATGTTTTATGATTTATTTTTACCTTATTAAAATTCTCTAAATCTTTGCAAATATGCCAATCATTTATATCATTTCGGCAGTTATAGTTCTGTGTCTCACATTCAGTTAAACACATACGAAAAAGTTCCCGCCAAGAATCATAGTTATTATTACATTCTGGGTCACCTGCATAAAACTTTCTTGCCATTAGTTAAGTAGATAAAGAATTTCTGTACGTTTATAAACTTAGAAGCGTCGTCGATGATAACCGTCAGGATCATCGGATCAGTTTCTTATAAGCGTAGTAATTCTTGTATAAAGCATTAATGAATTACGTTACGTAATTAGATAACACATATGTCTTTCTTCAGCTGTATTAACATGCGCCTTAGTACCTCTACATATATTTCAGTCTGCGCTAGCCTGAAATGTAGAACCAAATGATGTAGGCTTCAAATAACTCCTGTCTTCTTATGTTCTTCTCACATTAAATCTAACTTCAAAATATTGTATGTTTTTGATGTTTATAAAATGCTAGAGTAAGTTGCTTATCGCTGGTTTCTTCGCACAGGCTAATAACTGTTTCGGTCCAGTTTAAAGCTGAGCTTGGTTTAAAGTATTCTGTAAGCCACTCTTCAGTGTGATTACATATACAAAGTAATTCATCTGGACTCACGAAAATACGCTTGGTATTATAACAGGGTGATTGGGGTGAATGGGTAGCACACTTGAAAAATTCAAATCCATCGGGTTTTTTTATATAAGAATGAAACCCTACTCCTTGGGATCTTGATTTCCCACTGGATAATGTCTTGTATTAGTATACATCCGTTAAGGTTGGTTAATGCATATTACACTTAGTGAAATAGAGCACTTTTTATTACAAAACCGAGGAACTTGTGCACGCTTAAGACCAAAACGGGAGTAATGATTTTAAAATGGAGTTTGATCTAAAACACGCATCCTCCAATATAATTTTCATCCAATCACAGGTAAGGTTCAGGATATTGAAAAAACATGTTTATTACATACCGTTAAAAACCAAAAAAGCGATAAAATTTTATTCTCGACCAATACATACGAGGTCATTAGTAGCAGATAAGATTACTCTGTGCCACTACAAGGAAGGAAACATTTCCTTCTTTACCTTTGATTAAAGGATCTTTTACCGATCAGCATGTTTCAGTTTTGATATATATTATTAAAATAATAATAACATTGATTCTCGATTTTTGTCTATACTGGAATTACCTTTTTTGACCTGGTATTAGGTTTAAATCAGCCTGGGATACAAAAAGGCTTATCCTAAATCTTAAAGACAAATTTAGGCCCTAACATAGTTATTGCACCACATTTTACAGAAAAAGGTCAGTTTGAATTATATTTTGACGGAATTAGTCTAATCGCCCCGGGATACAAAAAAGGATTATCCTAAATTTAGGCCTAAAGTAGTAATTTCAACACATTTTACAGAGAGAGAGGTCAGTTCGTATTCTGTAAGGAGTCTGCGGGTTTGTTTGTGTTTTCCGTGAATGGCATGTCAGTACATAATGAATAAATAATTTAATTAATAAAGAAAAATCCAGATTATTTAAAAAACTTTGAAATATTTATAGTTAACATCGCGAATAATTTAAATGTAAGTGAATAATTGTTATTTGTAAACTTAAGAACTTAAAAGATTCTAATAAAATACATGTTATGTTACCAGAGAAGAACTTATTTTGTCTATTTTATACTTATTACATGGCTAAGATGATGTAAAGCAGTAATTCAATAGAACAAAACGTGCATAGCTTGGTGTAGAGAGGTGCTAGGGGCTGACCTTACTGATTTACTGATTTGTTGCTTTAAGGTACGTAAAAATATATGTTTTTTAATAAAAATTTCATAAAATTTAGTAAAAGTTATTTTAAAACTTGATAGTTATAAAATTTATAAACAAAAGTATTAACAGGTTTAATTAATAAATTCTTTGTTCAAAGATAATGATTGATTTATTATAGAAGTTTTAAGAAACTTTGAAATAATTTTAGTTATATTTGAATGAGTAATATAAATGTACGTGTTTAATTAAAACATAAAATGTTTTAATAAATTATACGTAATATGTGTAAGTAAATCTGTGTGTAAGTAAATCTGGGTGAGTGTAAGTAAATCTGCGTGTGTAAGGTAAATCTGGTGTGAGTGTTGTGTGTGTGTGTGCTGTTGCGTGTGTGTGTTGTGTGTAGTGTAAAGTAAAGGTCTATGGCTAAATGTAAGTGTCATAGTGAATGGTGTAAGTGTAAGTGTAAGTTGTGTCTGTGTGTGGCATTCGTGTTGACCGCGTGTGTATAAAGTTGTAAATGTAAGTGTCTATGGGTAAAAGTAAGTGGCATAGTGAATGTGTGTATAAGTGTCATAGTGAATGTGTGTATAAGTGTCATAGTGAATGTGTGTTCTAAATAATAATAACAATAGGCATGAAGTAAATAACACTAAGTATAATAATAAAAATAAAAATAAAATAATAAAAATAATAAAAATAATAATAAAAATAAAATAATAAAAATAATAATAATAAAAATAAATAAAAATAATAATAAAAATAAATAAAAAGTATTAAAACAAAATAAAAAACATAATGTTAATAAATGTATGAGTTAAAACAGTAAAGCAGAAAGTTAAAACAGTAAAGCAGAAAGTTAAAGCAGTAAAGCAGAAAGTTAAAGCAGTAAAGCAAAGAAAGGTTTAAAGCAGTGTAAAAGCCAGTAAAACAAAAGCATACTTATCCCCCCTTGGTGTTAGGTCAACACCTCTAATTGATTACTGATTACGCTTTAAGGTAGTAATGTAATAAATATATGAGTTTGTTAAAGCAGTAAAACCATATGAGTTTAAGCACAGTAAACATGAGTTAAAGCAGTAAAAGCAGTAAAACATATGAGATACTATGCCCTATGTTGCTAGGTCACACCTCTATTGATTTACTGATTTATCTGCTTTAAGGTATGTAATAGTTAATAAATATATGAGTTAAGCAGTAAAACATATGAGTAGCAGCTAAAACATGACGTTAAAGCAGTAAAACATGAGTTAGAGCAGTAAGCAGTAAAACAAAAAGCATACTAATACCCTTGTTGCTATGTCACACCTCATTGATTTACTGATTTACTGCTTAAGAGTATGTGTAATGTTAATGTTTTTAATAAAATTCCGTACAATTGTAGTAAAATAAAATGATTATATTATCAGCTCTCTCTCTTACAGTACAATTTTTAAAAATTTATAAAATTAAAAAGTATTAAAACAAAAAGTAAATAATAAAAATAAAGTTAATAAATATATGTGTTAAATTAATAGGTCTGTAACGAGTTACAGTTTTAGGTTCGCGAAAAATGTTTTTAATAAAAATGTTTAAGTTTGAAATAAAAATGAATGACTATAGTATATTTGAAAAGAAATTCTTTGAAACGTACGTATGAAATAAAATGAATGACTTATATATCTATTTATTTTTTCATTCCCGTCAGGAAATTATTGCGCCTGGCGGGCGCACGCGCGGGCCGGAACGCGGCGTCGGGACGGCCGCGGGCGGACGACGCGCCGGACGCACTCCTGCGGTCGGGGCTGGTGTCTTTGCGCCGGAGGCCACATGCGGCCCGCGCCTGGTGTTCCAATATGAAACTAGGGTCAGACATTAATATTGAACTCTGTTTTATGATTGTGGCGTTAGAGATGAGCCATCAAAGTGATTTTCATACAAAGATGACATCATCATATAGATTGGTATCAAAGATGGACGTCATTCAAAGAGAGTATCAAGATGAACCTTCAAAGTGACGCATCAATGCGAGGCATTATTGCTGGGGCATTCAAAGTTGACGGCATCAAAGTTGAGGCATGCAACAGTTAGAGCATCAAAAATCGAAGTGTGTGAGTGTAAGTGTAAGTTATCTGTGTGTGGGTGTAGTGTAAGTGTTATTATGGTTAATGTAAGTGTTCATAGTGTGTATAAGTTGTCATTAGTGAATGTGTTGTATAGTTGTCGTAAGTGTATGTGTATAAGTGTTAGAAAAAGACTAACTCATAGTAGGAAGCAGCCTAGGCAACTTGTAATATACACCACTCGAATCCTCATTATAACCTAG
>JABUQX010092509.1:17500-20000 GCA_015478945.1 Trachelipus rathkii | reverse complement strand
AAAAAGATCCGATATGCCTTCTTTTTCTGGAAAGCGGATCGGACTAGTGGTAGAGCTTCCTGTACATTGTCTAACGGCGATCGCTGTTGTTCGATGGTTCCGAGTCCTGGGCGCGAGTGAATTTTTTTCTTCGTCTTAGTTATGGCAAATTTGTCCCAACAAAAACATGTTGTGCCCAGTTCGCCCGCGTATCTTGACTTGGGTTGGGATTACTCCTGTTACCCAGGAACACCCATGCAAGAATGCCATGTAGCCCCAGCAAGTGTTCCAACCACCCTCATGTCGGATTTAAATAGCTACTAAGTTTCAAAGCATGATATCGAGCAGGAGATTAGAAAAACTGTTCTGTATGCCTTCTTTTCTGGAAGGTGGATCGTACTAGTGAAGCTTTCTTACATTGTCTAACGGCGACGCTGTTGTCGATGGTTCGAATCCTGGCGCGAGTTAAATTTTTCTTTGTCTTACTATTGCAAATTTGTCGCAACAAGCATTTTGTGCACATTTCCTCGTTTCTTGACTTGGTTGGTTGTTCCTGTAACCCAGGAACACCCAAGCAGAATGCCAGGTAGCCCCAGCAGGTGTTCCAACCACCCCCCTGTCGATTTAAATAAGTACCGAGTTTAAAAGCAGTGATATCGAACCATTAGATTAGAAATCTGTTCCGAGATGCTTTCTTTTCTGGGAAGGCGGATATTAAATTAAATATTAAATTTTTATAAAAAAAAATTTATAACAATCCAGAGAATCTATAAAAATTATTTTCTAAATTGTTAAAATTCGTGACATCACCTTATTAGCATTATGCTATCCTTATTATGCTTATTAGCCATTTGAAATTGTGTTTTCCACGTGGTATGCTTTGAAATGTATGAGGTTTATGATTCATCTATGACGTATAGGATATTTATTGCTATTTCAAAAAGATTTACCGCCTCTCCTCCCTGAAGATGTTCTATTTTATAGATAATATATAATATATAACATATATATATATATTATATATTAGTATATATATATAATAATATATATATATATATATATAAATATATATATATATATATATATGAATATATATATATAATATATATATATATATATTATATATATATAATATATATAAAATAATATATATATATATTCCCACGCAAACGTAAATAAAATTAATTATTTTATTCAGACTCGGCTCCGGCAAGGTTTTACATTAGAAAATTGATGAGCACTTGTTTTGGTAATATATTTTCACCTAAAAGATATTTCTTGAAAAAAATTATACCCAGAATCCGACCCAGCTCCGGCTTCCGGCTCCGGCTCCGGACTAAGGTCTCTGCACTATTCAAAATTGTTCAGCACGTCTTCTGGTAATATTTTTTTCAATTAAAAATATTTTTCGAAAAAATTTCATACTCGGCTCCCGCTCCGACTCCGGATCCGGATCCCGACTAAGGAATTTGCACTATTTGAAAATTATTCAGCACGTCTTCTGGACATATATTTTTCTCCTAAAAAGTATTTAATGAAAAAAAATTCATACCAGGACCGGCTCGGCTCCGACTTCGGCTCGGCTCCGACTAAGGATTCTGACTTATTTGTAAATTATTTTAAGCACGTCTTCTGGCAATAAATTTTTCACCTAAAAAATATTTATTTGAAAAATTCATACCTAGGCATCCGGTTCGACTCGGCTTCAGATCCGCTCCGATCCAACTAAGGTTTGCTTACTATTTGAAAATGTTTCAGTAAGTCTTGTTTGCTATATTTTTCACTAAAAAATATTTTCTGAAAAAAAAATTCATTACCCAGGATCCGGCTCCAATCGACTTGGCTTCGCTCGGATCCGAGCTAAGGTTTCTTGCCACTATTTTGAAAATTGTGCGGCACGTCTTCTGACAATAAATTTCTTTCACCAAAAAAACATTTCCCGAAAAAAATCATACCCAGGATCAGATTCCGGGATTCCGGCTCCGATAGGCTCCGGCATCGACTAATGTTTCTAACACTATTGAAAAATTGTTCAGCACGTCTTCTATTAAATTTTTCACCTAAAAAATATTTCTTGAAAAAATTCATACCCTGGATCCGGATCCGGATTCGGATCCAGCTTCGACTTCGACTTCGACTTCGGCTCCGGATCCGACTAAGGTTTCTGCACTATTTGAAAATTGTTCAGCACGTCTCCTGGCAATAAATTTTTTACGTAAAAAATATTTTTCGAAAAAAAATCATACCCAGGATCGGCTCCATATCCGACTTCGGCTTTCGGCTCCGGATCCGACTAAGTACCTACACTATTTGAAAATTGTCAGCACCATTTCTGGCAATAAATTTTTCCCCTAAAAAATTTTTTGAAGAAAATTTATACCCAGGATCCGGATCCGACTAAAGTTTCTGCACTATTTGATAACTGCTCAGCACGTCCTCTGGCAATAAACTTTTCACTTAAAAAAAATATTTTTTGAAAAAATTTAATACTCCGGCCCGGTCCGGCTCCGGCTCTGGCTCC
>JABUQX010092509.1:5000-7500 GCA_015478945.1 Trachelipus rathkii | reverse complement strand
TTTTTAATTTTTATTTATAACAAGTTATTTATTATATGATTAACATTTTATTTACAAGTTAAAAACTGTTAACACTGATAAGTCAAGCTTTCGTGGTCTTTATCGACTCACATCTTCGGGACTGAAAATATTTTATGATCGATGAAATGATTTTAACTTCTTTGGATTTCTGGCAACCTGGTGTGTCTGTTTACCGATGACGCTCTGCTCCTAATTTCCTTTCTTTTAAACTTTCTTTAGCATTTTGTTGAGTGTTGGAGATATTTTCAAATATTTATTAATAGTATCATCTATAGTTATTTCGCCTTTTTGTATATTGAAATTGGTACTGTTTTTTATTAAGAATGATTCGATAAAGTTTCTTTTGTCCGTATTTTGTGTTGGTTTGTATAATAGTAGGGGAATCTATATTGATGGTATGGTTTGAATTTTGCCGGTGTTTAACTAATGCTGAGGTTTGTTTGTCTAGGTTTAAATCATTTCTATGTTGATAAAATCTAGTTTTGAAATTGTTGGTCTCTCCTATGTATTTGTTGTTACAGATATTGCAATTTATTCTATAGACTCCTGAATTTTTGTTTTGGTTATTAGTATTAGGTTTTAATGCATTTTTCAATATAATACTATTTGTTTTGACAGTATTTATATAATTCGGTATGTATTCTTTGATTGTGCTTTTTTGTAGATTTGGTACAGGTAAAAAGTTTGAGAAGTTAACAGTATTTGTATCTATTTATAAATATTTATTTTTTGCTTTTCTTAATGCTTTGTTTATGTAATTTTCAGGGTAGTTTAGTTTATGAAAACTATTTTTTAATGTTTTTATTTCTAGGTTTAGATTTTGCGGACTACATAACCTATATGCTCTTAGGAACAGGTTGCTCAATACGGCTGTTTTTGTTGAGATATCATGACACGAAAACCAATGTATATAGGATGGATTTGCTGTTGGCTTTCGGTATATACTGAAGGAAGGGGGTTCTTCGTTATTCCAAGTGATGAGCACGTCTAAGAAATTTATTATTTTCTGATTTTTCTATTGTGAATTTAATGTCGTTGTGTATCTCATTAATAAAATTCAAAACAGTATCTGTGTTAATATTCCTTGGTATTAGTGCGAAGATATCGTCTACATATCTCACCCACTTTATAGTAGGAAATTGTGGAAATATGCAGCAAGTTTCAATTTACTACATAAATATATTGGACATGATAGGTGATAATGATGAGCCCATTGAGAGTCCGGAGATTTGTTTGTAGTATTTATCTTGAAAGGAAAAATAGGCATGTTCCAAAGTAAGGGATATTAATTTTTTAATAGTATTAAAATCTGGCTGAATAGCAATATTATGTTTATTTATATGTTGTTCCAATATAATAGACCAATGATTTAAACCTAGACAAACAAACCTCAGCATTAGTTAAACACCGGCAAAATTCAAACCATACCATCAATATAGATACCCCTACTATTACAAAAACCATACAAAATACGGACAAAAGAAAATTTATCGAATCATTCTTAATAAAAAACAGTACCAATTTCAATATACAAAAAGGCGAAATAACCATAGATGATATTACTATTAATAAATATTTGAAAATATCTCCAACACTCAACAAAATGCTAAAGAAAGTTTAAAAGAAAGGAAATTAGGAGCAGAGCGTCATCGGTAAACAGACACACCAGGTTGCCAGAAATCCAAAGAAGCTGAAATCATTTCATCGATCATAAAATATTTTCAGTCCCGAAGATGTGAGTCGATAAAGACCACGAAAGCTTGACTTATCAGTGTTAACAGTTTTTAACTTGTAAATAAAATGTTAATCATATAATAAATAACTTCTTTATAAATAAAAATTAAACAAGTAATTTTTTTTTCAAAAGTTAACTACCTCAAGGGATAATATCAATCTTTAACTATTAAACTACGAGCATCAGTAGTGGTGAATATATATATATATATATATATATATATATATATATATATATATATATATATATATATATATATATATATATATATATATATATATATATATATATATATATATATAGTTTATAAATATATATATATATATATAAAAAAATATAAAAATTTATATATATATATATATATATATATAATATAATATATATATATATATATATATATATATATATATATATATATATATATATATATATATATATATATATATATATATCAGTTGCGACTCCAGTAACTTTTTACTACTCGTGCTCTCTCTTTCTCTCTCTCTCTCTCTCTCTCTCTCTCTCTCTATATATATATATATATATATATATATATATATATATATATATATATATTCATATATATATATATATATATATATATATATATATATATATATATATATATATATATATATATATATATATATATAACTTATGTTTTTCTTTTAATTGATAGTTAATTCCATGATTAACTATAATAATATTTCAAGTTATTCTTTTTTCATTATTCTTAAGTATTTT
>JABUQX010092508.1:35000-54072 GCA_015478945.1 Trachelipus rathkii | reverse complement strand
ACCGTATTTTACGCGTCATAAATTTGCGTTATTACTTTCGTATTAACCCCGAAATAATAGCACAAAAATAGTTTTCTACCAAAATAATAGTGCAAAAATAATTTGCTATACGTTTTCATTTTAATTTTGGCAACCCTCATTTAGCAACCCAACAACTTCCCGGCCGGTCATTGATTGGAGCATGCGTCAAAACTCATTAAATTTAAAGCCCTGATTTGCGGATATATACGCCACTGATTGAAGAAAGAGGATTTGGTCCAATATTTAAGCACGTATTTCGGAACGCATTTTAATTATCATCATATACGCATCAATGCTTAAACTTACATGTACATAAATGAAATAATGAAATGAAAAATAAA
Source organism: Trachelipus rathkii (assembly GCA_015478945.1). NCBI lineage: Eukaryota > Metazoa > Arthropoda > Malacostraca > Isopoda > Trachelipodidae > Trachelipus > Trachelipus rathkii. Next base: position 53,710 of record JABUQX010092508.1, on the reverse strand, counting down.
GAGCATTTCGACATCAAAACTATTAGGGATAATAAAATAAGGATTAAAAAACAAATTTTATTGGAAAGGTACTCTTTCATAGAGTTGCTCTATATAATATATATATATATATAATATATATTTATATATATATATATATATATATATATGAATATATATATATATATATATATATATATATATATATATACTATATATATATAGAGACACACATCTACATATATAATTATGGTCAGAGTGTCTAAAGTACTCATGTACTCGAAACAGCAGCACCTACAGCTAAAACAAATTATTATATTTGGAACCTGAGCGGAAAATTCTAAAAAGGGTTTTTAATTTTTTTTTTTTTTTTTTTGCATTATTTTCGTCGGAAATATTTTAAAAAAATTTTTTTCACCATTTTTAGGCGGCTCGAGCCGACGGGGGACAGAAGGGGGGGTACGAAGTCCCCCCGTCATCCACGAGAAGCCGAGAGACCCCGACTCTGCCAATCTTTGCGGTTTCCCTTTGGTATTCCTGAAGTCGAAAATTACTAGGAAAGGGTAGAGGGGAGTAAAAATTATTCTTTTTTTGACTTACTTTAATAGCATAGGGTAAACCGCAAAGAGGGCAGGAGTCGGGGTCGGGCCTCCACGGTGAGACAACGGGGGACTTCGTCCCCTCTCTGTCCCCCGTCGGCTCGGAGCCCCCTAAATGGGGTAAAAAAAATTTTTTTTAAATATTTCCGACGAAATAAAAAAAAAAAATTAAAAAAAACAACTACTTTAGTAATAACCGCTTATTCCAAATATATAATTTGTTCTACTGTAGGTGCTGCCGGTTCTCGTAGTTACATTGATGATCAGCTTTTAGACACTCGCTGACCTACCTACAATATATTATACTTATATACTGCAGGTAATTGACATATATATTTATAGACGAAAATGTTGTAATCAATATATAAATATATAATATATATATATATATATATATTATATAATTAAATATTATTAATAAATATGTAAAAATATGTTTAATATTATATATTAAATAATATAAATATATATATATAAATAAATGCAATAAAGAAAAATATATTATATACCAACGTCTATATTCCATCAATTAAAGAAGATTAAAATAATGGAGAAATGAACACTGCAAATAGTTATATGAAGTATTCAAAATTTCAATATTTACATGCTAAAAAAAAGTATACTTTTACATGGTAAATATATTTAAATGTTTTTATTATAGGTTTATCATAGGTGTTGAAGCATATTTAATTATATACCACCGCTCACAGTAGGGGTACGGGGATAGCCCAAACCGTTGAATAATGCCATTTGTATCTTATTTCCGATTGGATTTTATTAACTATGTTTCCTCCTCAATTTAAAATTCTACATCTATCCTCAAATAGTTGTCCACTCAAAAACCACTATTTTTTTGTAAATATCGTCACGTTATTGAACGGCTTTATATACACTTGTTATTTTGCCCTTAATTGTTTTCAGTTGGATTCTGTCATATATTTCATACAACCTTTCTTTCGAATCCGCTTATTTCTACTTATCTTTTGTTCAATAATAAATTAAGAATACCAATTGACTGCTGCTCACTTATTCCAAATATTATTCCTAATCTTGTCGTAATTAAATGAAGTAGTCATAAATGCTATTCTTTGCTATTCCTATAATATTGAATCAAGGAATATTGAAGTCTAAAACATACATAATCACTTAAAATAAAACTGTTCATAATATATCTATTAATAATTTCATTTTTTAAAAAAATATCCAGTTATTTTGCATGCCTATTTTATAACATAAACGATAACATTACTCAATCTCATTCTAAATATTTTTGGAAGTGACTATAAACAGAAACAGATAACATTATTATAAATATATTAGTGAATGTAACTATCTTTATATAATAGTTTTAGTAAGATATAATAATAGTAGGTACATTCGATAAGAGTCGGGAATTATATTATCGTGTAAAGGTTTACCTTTTAATTTTAATATAAAATATATTTTAATTATTCAATACCAAGTTGGTAACTCTCATATATTTTGATGACCAATTTTATGATAACATTTCAATGATTAATGTATCGTACATTCGTATCGTACAACATTTCATATTATTCTGATCTCCTTTGCGAAAAGTGATTTTTAATTTCACTTGTAAGCAGGACTTCACAACTCACGGCAGCCAGACAAACCTGTTATTAGAGTTTCTTTACTAGATATTTGATCTCTATTTGAAAAAGTTACCTGCAATAACGTATCATTGCAGAGTGCAGGCAGTTTTATATCAAATAACTGAAATTATCCAAAAAGCTAAGAAAACAAAAACCCATTCTATATAAATATATATATATTATATATATATATTATTAAATATAATATATATATATATATATATTATTATATAAATATATATATATAATAATATATATTATATATTATATTTAATTTACTAAAGTATAATTAAACTAACTGTAACACTTAAATACTCTATCATTAGGAGGCAAAACATCAAATCCCATTATTGTAAAAATTTCTGACAATATATTAAAACACAAAAATCTATTTAAAATCTCTATTCTCAATTTTATCTATCATTGTGAGAATCAAAATTTATCTAATCAATAATGTATCTTTGAAATATCATACATTTACTTGACCATCCTGCATAAGCTAAGGACTAAAAAAGCAGATATAAAATCAAAAGAGAAAGATAACCAAAGAATTCCCGAAAAACGACTCTGTTTGTAACAAAAAAAGTTGCAAACAGGTGTTGAAGTCATTCCCCATATTGTCACTGGACACGAAATTAAAGGTAATCATGCAAGTTGTCCACAAATAATCTTACCCATTGAGAATCTGAACGATATGCAGCAAAAAATGTTGATAAATATTTCGCGAACAATGCTAATAAATATTGTGATTAGACATCATATATATAAAATTTATTTTTTACAGTAATATAGGCTCCCCCTCGTACCCCTTTACTGTATCAATTATGAAGTGTGGCTAAATTGTATAAAAAAAATATAATTTATTTTTCAAATTCATAAAGTCTTGATGAATTAATAATAAATGATAACATCGGTCAAATTTAAAACTTTAATTTAACATGATTAAAATAATGAAAAATTATTGAGACTTATAAGTTAAACTTTTTTTATTCAGAGTATATTATAAATTCGTTTTTTTATATATTTTTTTTTTAATCAGATAAGTCTAATAAATTTGCAGAGAGAGAGAACGGAATTGTAAGATTGGGAAGCGTAGTTATCAGGAAAAAAATCGAGCGTAGTGTGATGACCATATGGAATTAACGAAAGAAGGTTGCTACATAAAGCAGAAATGTAGAGGAATTTACATAGAGAAGTTGAGAAGAGAGATGAGAGTGATACGTAAAGAAATGCTTGAGCAAATTGAGGTAGCGAAATTGATGATGTTCGTGTGATAAAAGTATTAAAATATTGTTTTATGTATACTGACTTTTCTTGTTACTGTTGTCCATACTCTAACCAGTCTGCAGGATCTGTAAGACTTCAGGTCAGTGAGAGAATGAAACAATTGCACATTCCCTCCTGAGCAATAGAGTTTGAAAGACAGATACTGAGGAAGTAATATAATAGAGTAGGTGAAAGTGAGGGACTTGAAGAAATGAATTTTCTTCCATAATAATTTTAAAAAATAAAGGATTTGGGGGTTAATTTCTGATAGTTGAGTTTTGTGATACTAGGAAGTAACCAGTTTTTTAGGGTATCAACAGTGTCTTACACGAGACTATGCGCAAATAGCAAATAGCCAAAGTGTGCTGGAAATAAGACAACGAAGAAGACAAAATCACGATTAAGCAGAAAATATTTCACAGTTATTTATATATGTTTCGATAACTTATCACATATTATCCATAATATGTTTACAATTGCAGTTGTTTATATATAAAATGAGTGTAAACTAACGTTTTGTTAATTTTTACAAATATTTCATCAACAAGAAACCTGAGAAATGAAAAGTGCATAAGATTTATTCAAAACCTTTGAAAGCTCACAAACCTCTTATAGAACAACAAAATTAAAACGACAGTTTCATATTCTCTTGTAGATCACTTTCCTTTTTAAGATATACATATTTTTTATTAGATTTGTGTGATGTGAGTAGTTGTAATTTAGTAGCTGTTGTTGTCAATTCCGAGGTGCTCCATATAAATAGACTTCTCATAATTTAGGGCATGAATTAGATGCAGATAAATTCTTCTACTTTTCGTACTTTCTTTATTATAATAAATTTCTAGCTAAATTTAGCACGTTACTCTTACTGGCATTACAAAAAAAAGAATAAGATTAATTATTATTATCTTAGTTCTAAAAATCTATAATACAATAAAATAATCAAAATAATAAAATATAAAAGAAGTAAGAATCTATTAGTAATAATTATATAACTTATCAATATATCAAATAAATAAGAAATAAGAGTGCATATATGAGACTCAAAATGTTAATATGAGATGCATTAGGTAATCACTCAACACTCAAATAATATTGTTATTTGTAATATAATAAACAAGCTTACACTCAAATAGGTTCAATAAAGGATACAAACAGCTTATTTGCTACAGTATGACAGAGAGTTTCTATTAGAGCTCTCAGCTCATTGAATATTAATAAGTGATAAATAATGGGCATAATAAGCAATACGCTAACGTATTGATCGAATTCAATATCGTGGAAAAATTTATCATATCAACAAGAGAGAACAGCGAATGATCTGATAGTTGACCTTGTTGCTTTCGCTCTCTTGTTATATTTAACATGACAGAAATATATTATAGATAAATAAGATATAATAACACCTTATACAATAGTGCAGTAAGGATGGTGAGACCTACGAAATAAAATTTATTTTTTATGTGTTAAATCAATTATTGTAGTAAAAACGCACAGGTAACATCTCGATTATAATGCATGAATATATGGCATGAGTATCGAAACAAAATGTACATCATATAAGATATGCAACTTACATTGCTCCTGACTGACTTGTATAATTAACAACATGATAGGTTAAATCAATCAATCACCTCTCACTATACTATATTATGATATAATGATAGTAGATAGAGCGTTAATTAAATTCTATACGTTGTTGGTCACGGAAATCTCAATTTGAAGTTCTCTCGGTATTATACTGCCCACACTCTTTTAATTTTTCGTTTTTTACTCAGCCAATCTTATCTTAGCTCATCTGCACACTAAACTACATAATGAGTTGTTGTTTATTATAGAATGTATTTGTCATCCACATTCGTCGCATTGACATGTTGCTCCTCACTAGAAATTTAATCAATACTATATTATATATAAATATATATATATATCATATATATTATATATATATAGATATAATATATAAAATTAGTAAGTATCTCAATGAGTTACATAGGACTTATCACATTGCGTGCATTTCACATACTCAAATAAGATGACTAGGCTACATACAATTTAGTAGAGTCTCTTTAATATATTAATTATTAATATTTATATTAATATAAATATATTGATATATATATATTAATATTTATATATATATATATATATATATATATATATATATTAATTAATATATATATATAATAATATTATATAATTATAATAATTAATCATATATATATATTATTAATAATATATTATATATATAATATATATTATATATAAATATATATATATATTAATATATTATAAATTTATATTTTTACATTGTAATGTTTTACATAACCTAAAACCTATATCATGAAAATTATTGACCTACTGGTTATACCCTACTAATTTATATAAACATTAACTCATAATCCTACCTTTATTCACTTAACCAAGTCTTTATTAATAAATGCTTCTTATAAGAAATTAAAAATCTTTATTAAGAGAATAATATAAATTATATATTAATTATATATATATAAATATATATATTAATTATATATATATATATATATATAATATATATATTATATTATATATATATATATATATAATATATATATATATATATATAATATATATATATTATATATATAGAAGGTGGGTATTTACGGTTATTTCAGGTTTAATTTTTCTACTCACCTACCTCTGAAGGGCCCATGACCACTGTAGATATAGTGATGGTTGAATTAGTAATAATATATATATATAATTAAATATATATTAATATAATATATATTATTAAGTTATATATATATATATATATAATATAATATATATATATATTATATAATATAATATAATATATATATATATAGTAATATATATATTCATTATATATAATATATATATATATATATATATATAATATATATATATATATTTATATATCATGGGCGTATATCCAGGGCGGGGGAGGAGAGTCATATGGCTCCCCGAAATTATATATTTTAGACTCTAATACATTTTTATAGTAATTCATAATCCGTTTATAACAAAGTCTGAAGAGTTAAATATAATAAATTTATATAATACTAAATATTTATTAAAAATTATATTATTATTATATATTTTATATAAATATATAATATTAATATATTATTTATAATATTAACTAACTGTATCAAAGATTAGGAATATTAAAGCCCAGAAAAATGAAAAATCTTTTTAGAAGTTTTTTATTTGCCTAAATTCCACATATTTTTATTTTTGATTATTTTTTATACATCTGCTTATACTTATTATTAGATTATTATAATTATTAATTATTATATCTGACTAATTAAACATAAAAATTATAATAAGTGCATATACATATACTCATACTATATATATAATATATATATATATATATCGGACCTGTTATGTTTAAGACTCCGTCAGTTTTTATTTATTTTATATTTTTTATATTTTGTATTAATAAAAATTTTCTGTTCTGATGTTCGATATATGATTTTACAACAAGTCGAACTTGTGAGAGTGGTTGAAAGCAGATTAGTAAATTCTAAAAAAATATATTAGGGATATAATCCACCAGTAGGTTTCTCACGAAATTCCAAGTCACTGAATATTATAAGTATATATCTACCATGTGTGTTTGTTTGAACTCATTTAAAGTATGGTTTGTATATGGCGCTCAAGAATATTGTGTAAAACCGCAAAGATGGCAGCGATCCGTGTAATAGTAGTCTCTCGCCTTCCGTGGAGTGAAACATGACGAGCAGTGCTAAAGGAACATCATTGTTACCCAACCGCCATCCGGGGAGGCGAGGTTCTCTCCACGGAAACTCTCCCCTCGTCTCTTTGGTATATGGCGATCTGAGTCGCGGGCGTTCCTACGCACTCCACTATCCTCTACGTCTGGGAAGTTAGCAAAGTTGTATCGTATGGAGCTCACCTAAAGATACCCTCTCTGTACCCTCACGTCGGCGTGCTCACGCTAGCCCTCCACACTAAATTCCTATTTTGTTTATTTTTATTAATTTTAAAAAACATAGTTTTGGTTTCTACTATTTATAAGTCAATAAAGCCATTTTCACGTCTGATGGCACAACCATTTGATGTAAATTTGGTCACTAGTTTCTGTTAAGGTGTATGTACATTTTCGAGATATGTTCATTACGAGAACAAAAAAAAAAATTTTATAGTTTTTTTATTATAGTTTTTTTACATTTTTGTACAATAAAAGCCTTTGTGATAAACTCGCGATCTCTCCAAGTTCATGTATATCGATGCTCTCTTGTATACAGTATACTTTTTCGAGATATTACCGAATTTTTAAGAGTTTATATTGATATTAAATGTGAACAGTTCTTTAAATAATCATGTTAATACAAATATTTCGAGCATCTTGAATTAATGACCTTATTAGTAGAAACTAGTACACCTGGACTAAATATTTCAATTAGTCAATAGTATAAAATTCATTTTTGTTAATACATAGTCAATTATTGCTATATAAGAAAACTAAAAAAAAAAAATAAAAGATGACTGAAGCGTTCTGCATTTTTATTTTGGATCATATGGGGCGAGTAAAATCTGATGAAGATAATTTCCCATAATATTATAATAATAATATACTGTAATAATTAATTTTAAAGTTCTATAATAGATTTATGCTAATTTTTCCACTTTCATAATTAAATACAGTTCCTAACCGATAATATTAGCAAGTATTTGCTATTAGTATTATTATAATTTATAATTGATCTATTAAATTCTTATATGTAAGAAGGGTGCTAGAAAAAAAGCAATGAAGTGTAAATAATTAATCAAATGATATATTAATATATATTTAACTAATTAGGAAAGATTAGGGACATTCTTTCGAACCTAAGTCATGTCTAATATATATGAAAATATAATAATAACACTCGAGATATTATGGCTTTTAAGCACCACCTCCCACCACGAAATATAATGGAATATGCCGGCAAGATACGCCAAGTGTTGCAATGAATAGTGAAGGAGTAGAGATTTTTATATTTATATTATATATTATATATATATTTTATAATATTATATATACATATATATTATATATATATATATTAATATACTAACTAAAATATTAACAAATTTAGATAAAATATCATAGCTCACCTATCACTAAGATCTTAACATCTGTTCAAATACATATTGCATAGAGTTGAGAAATCAATAATTATTATATATTTCCAATACTGTTAATGCGAATATTTTACAGAAGTTTAATTGTTGTGACATTTATTTTTCTACATTTATTACTCACATAGTACATCAAGGATTAGACTTCCTGGCGTTATCTACTCTACCACATAATCTAAAACATATAGTATATATATCCTATTCATTCTTAGCTTAAAGTGTTAATGCTAGTTATTTTCTTCTGGTACTCTAGTTCGTTAGGCATAAGCAACGTTCTATTACATAAATTCACGATAATCAAGTAAATAACATTTGCCTTAACAAAAATTACCAAATATTAAAATAAATAAAAGTTTTAATAAATTATTTGAGATTTACGATCATGTAAGTTTATAACAGAATATAATTACTTGCATATCATTAAAATAGTATAGGAGCGTAGGAATTTGGTATATATATGGTAACCCACCGATAGGTAGACCCTATGTAACCTACTGTCGGTGCATGCATGTGTGATGGATATGCTCGATGTTGGATATTTATATTGACTAGAATAATAAATTTTTAAATTTATTTTAACCGATATATGAACCCACCTACACATTTCTGTCTCTATCATTCCACCATTCCTTTCCGTTAATTCGATAGTTAAAATAAGATAAAATGGTACATCTGATTAATATTTTTTTATATTTTCAGCATTTAGATTATTTTATTGTTTATAATATATATATATTTACAATTATTTAAATAAAGCTAATGCTCTAATTCATGAAATTTAATATTAACGTTTAATTATCTATGATCAGAATCTAGTATAAATAAAAATAAAATTTTAAATATATCAAAAAAAATAATAAATATGTACGTGGCAAGTTTCACTGCACGTAATATATATATATATATATATTATATATATATATATATATATTTAATATATATATATATAATATATATATAATATAATATATTATAATATTAATAACATATATATATATTAATTATATATATATATATTAATATATAATAATATATAATATATTATATATATATATATATAATAGTAATATATATAATATTATATATATATATATATATATATATAGTCAGATGGGTAAAAATAACTACATACTAAAATATAAGCGCTATACTCTTTTTAACTTTTCGATATAGATTGTCTCTAACAATACACTTGATATCATATTATTCTACGGAAGTATGCTTATATTAAAACTCTACTAATGGGAGCTGTTTTGTTTGTTGCTGTTTCATTTAGTTGAATAATATATATGTATAATTAGGATATATTATATATATAGTTATATATATAATATTTTATATTTATTATATTTATTATTTTTCTAATAAAAATCCAAAAAATCTAAAGAATTTTTATTTACCCCTATTTCAAGTTTGTAATAAATGTGGTAAAAAAAAACATAAACATGGTGTGAGTAAAAAAAAATAATATTACTTTAAAAACTTTCACTAAATGCTTTATAGCATTTTCTGAGAGTGCTTCATTTTACTTTCCTGAGGTGTTTTTCAATAATCAATATCCCTTTTTATATAATACTTTTCGCCTCTATAGTATTTACTTTTCGAGTAGCACGTATTTCAAACATCCCATAACACACTCTCACAGTCTGGTTATCTCGAAGACCCGTGCGAGATATCTCTCACACATAATTTCTTAGCATAATATTATATGTTAAATAGTTTTTTTTCTATCAAAAATGAGCATCTATACTCTTATGCACTCTTGAGTCTAGTAGGTCACTAAAAGAGCTTTATTACATAAATTATCACAAAGCATATCATTGGCTCAGAAAGGTAAACGTAATTATGCTCAGTATAATGCTGGTCTAGTCTCCTCTCTCACTCTAGTATTTTACATTTATTGCTTCATTGTACTATATGACAACATTCGAGCATAGTGCTAAAATATTGTATATACAATCCCTTTCCTACACACCCTATTTAATCAAAGTAGAACTCATGATGCATATATATGATACATTACTTCACGTTCTTTTATAACTCACACACATATAAACACATAACAACTTGTTCTAGTTTACCAATCACTCATAACTGAATCTATAATATTGCATGTCATATCGTATGCTCAGCCACTTATCAAATAAAATTACTTATATATGGTAAATGAATTACTACTATCCGATAAACCCGGTCAATATAGCAACTATTAGTAAAATTTCAACGGAAGTATTTCTGCACCAATCGATATTTCCATAGTTATATTTCTCTAAATAGAGTGTACTCTCTACCGAAAAGTGATTATACGCGAGCGCTATCATATATTATACGAATAAAAAGTAACCTTTTCATATGTTGCGTGCGTTTTCTCTGAAGTGTCTCTTCCTCATATAGATAAAACTTTCCTGAGGGAAACGTTGTGTTCTATACGCACATTATACAACACCCTGTCCTCCTAGGTACATGTCTAATAATTAACATTTTTTCCTGAGTATCACGATCATACTCTGTGCTCGGCATAGCGCAACTCAAAGCCTAACTTCCACTCGGCTCATTAAACGATATTCTTTCGAATGAAGACATACTATGCCTATAGAATTATTCCATAGTAACTCCTTTCTACATGTAAGGATCTTCACTAAATCAGACTATCTTTACGCGATAACGTCCAAATACTCCAGTAATAAACCGTTACGTCACTCTAGTCAGAATTTATTTTACCCATGATAAAAATATTAACGATTATCAAATAATAATACACTATTAACCACAACATCAACCTATCAAACACACACTGACGCCGTATATTCCATAAATTAAAACAATAACTCCTTTATATGTCTAATACACACCCTAATTTCTTATTCGAGAAAACAAGTATTTTGAATCGACGTGTGGGTAAACAAATAGAGAAAGAAATGAAATATGATTTCTATTTTTTAATTACTAGAGTTCTATGCGTGAGATATTTAAACAAAACGACAAGAGAAATACATGTAATGTTTCTATGGACCAAGTGTTAAAACATGTTGCAAAATATTTTCTAAGATAAATAGATATATAACTTTAACCTCCATAAAAAAAAAAATAAACTTTATTGAGACATATAGGTTTTGTTAAATATCAAAGATTAGGTGTATATAGATATTGTTAAAAAAAACTACCGTAAATAAAAATAAAAATTTTATAGTTCATGCCATACTTTATATACAGGAGTTTCGACAAATAATTAAGTTTATTCATCGATTATGAATTAATAATCCATATACTCAAAATAATATAATATAATTATTTAGAAATGATGAATACAGACCTCATTATATACTTTTCGGCCAAATTTTGTATAGAATTAATATATATAAGAATTAGAATGGAATAATAATAACTAAGATAAATAATAAAATCCCCAATAAATATATAAATAAATACATATAGAATAGTTAGAAGTAAATAAGAATACGGAAATGCAAAAAATAGGAAGTTATCAACAAAAAAGGAAGAAGGAAGAGACGAGTATGATTAATTAAATTTTTAATTCGTTATAGTAATTACCCTTTCTCTATCAACTATATATTTTCTTCCTCTCTCCTCACAGAGGATAAACTTTATTTTTATATACCTCCTACTAACATATATATATATATATATATATATATATATATATTATATATATATATATATATATATATATATAATATTATATATAAATATATATATATATATATATATTATATATATATATATTATATTATTAATTAATATATATATATATATATATATATATATATATAATATACGTATATCAGTGCAAATCTTTGAATAATATGCAACTTAGCTCACTACTAATAAAATATAGTAGCTATAGTTTTTATTATTATATATTAATAATTTTTACAAAATGCATTAAAAATATCTCAAATTATTGAAAATAACAGCTAAAGCTGAATAGAAAACAAAAAATGCACATGCAGCTGGATTTTTTTTAGGGGATGTACCGGAACCAGAATCTATATAAAGTTCTACTGGCCTTCAAAGTTTAAAAATCAGAAAATGATATCGCTCGAGCAAAACAGGTAGATTTTTACTCGAGTAGCTAAATGATAAATCAATTGCAGATTTTTTTTAGGAAAGACATTTGAAAAAGTGGAAAGTTCCGGTAAGTACCAGCCGGAACCGGAACTTTTGAATTAATGTGATTACACGTGGAAACAATCCCTTTCAAAGGCATAAAGATGATATTGTAAGCAGATGTCTATATATAATATATATATATATACTATATACTATATATATATATATATATATATATATAATAATATATATATATAATATTATATATATAGAGGTTCTGTTACATCCCTAATATATATATAATAATATATATATATATATATATATATAAATCAGCTTGCAAAATTTTTCAAAATTAAATTTTTTTAAAGATCACTTTTTACACTGATTTATCTATTGGCTACTGTCTTCCCTTTCCTCGCTCTTTGTATTGTCGCCTACTTCATAAAGTGCGATAAAACAAAATTTCAGTCAGTTGGAGTATAAGAAAACCATATGGGATTATTCCACTTTGAGTCTAACTTTTTTTCCTAAAGACAAATCATTTTTATTTCTTTATGCTTTATTACAATTTATTTAGAGTCTATGCTGTGATTTTTATAAAAATCTATTTAGAGGCACTTACTGTAAACAATTACCAATATAAAATTACCCTCTATTTTAGGTTCTCATTACTATAAAAAATTTGCAGTTTACATTTTGAATAACTGAATTTTAGATTGCTGACATCAACTGCATAAATACCACTGTGTTGAGTAGGGAGTGAAGTAAACAGAGAAAAAATAAAATGACATTGTTAACTTTGTTGGATAATGGTAGATTTGGATTGCATAGAGCTTAGTTTATGTGTAGTTTCACTTGATTTAAATTCTATTATTAAAAAAAAGATTAGGTGTTGAAAGTTGAAGTTTCTATCTCACCTTAAATTGCATGTACTGAGAGATGGGATAGGATGGGACAGTCTTTGGTAGGCCAATGTTGCTTTTTTGCATTTTTATGTTCTCCTAATTATGGAAATCCTATAATAATAACGTTTATAAATTAATACCTATAATATGCCTTACAGAATTCAGTCAATTCACCCATCAAACATAGTACACAAAAAGTTAACCATAGTACAAGTAACAAAGCTTACTTTAGGGCCTAGGGTAAACCAAAGTTTACCCTATAATAATAGGGTAAACTTTGGGCCTATTGAGACTGTCCCTGTCAAAATAAATATTTTTCAAACACATGCTCATATGCAATCTTCATTACCATAAAACAAAATTGCAATTTACATATTGAATAACAAATAAATGTTAGATGGCAGAGACCAACTACATAAATACCCATGTGAATAAGGAGTTCAGTAAAATAGGAAAATAAATCTCACTTTTAAAAAAATTAAGTGCTGGAAGTTATAGATTCTATTTAACCTTAATTAAATTGCATGTTCAGAGAGAAGGAATAGACCATATGTAGGCCTTTAATTAACATAACAAAGTATAGACAGTAAGAAGCCACATGAGCCTATCAAGACTGTTCCAGCCCACTAGTATAAAGAACCAATCACACAACATGCTCATGCAAAACCAACACAGCATCCTAGGGCCTGTCAATAACTTGCATAACTTTGATAGGCCTGTGTCATACTATTTTTTTTATTATTATTATGGAAATCCTATAATAATAATGTTTACAATTAAATAACCATAGTATGACCAAAGACTTAAAGAATTAACACTTTAAACGTAGCATAAGAAGAGCTTACCCTAGAGTAAGCGTCGATATACGGGCCTAGAATATGCTTGCAGTATATACCATAGATTTCCCCCTAACACTTTTCACACAAACTGATATAGACCTGTTTATTTTTTTAAAGGCATGATATTGAACAAAACCTATATTTTAGATTTAAAAAATAAAATTTAACAGGATTAAATCATTTCCACCATAATTTCACTACTTTCGTAAGCACTCTTATTGCACTGTTCAACCCACCCTCATTTGCACACCAATTTCTCAATATAAGAGCAATATTTTGCGAATAAATGAATACTTAATCTATTCTAAATAAATAAATGTATAAAATATATTAAAATTTTTAAATATTAATGTAAAATATTATAAAAAAATTAAACAAAACTTTAAGTTAGGGGAATTTTATATACGTATAAAAAAAATCTCGTCAGAGTCTCAAATAGCCGAAAAATCGCGCGCGCGAGTGGCATAAACAAGGAAAAACTTTTATCAATGGGATAGCTAATTTTGCGGTAACTTAAGTTAAAGAAAACTGATGAACAACTTTGAAACGTGGAGAGGGAGAAGGAGGAAAATTCAATGGTCTCGTACCACAGCTCGGGCCTTAATAACTTTGAAATATTGATGATGGTGGGTTTTGGTTCGGGGCATTGACAATGATGAGCGATAGTTATGTTTAGGTATACGTATTATGATAATTTGAAATTGGCTTAAATACTGAAGCACTTTAAGTAAGCATGCTATTTGACATTCACACACACACACACATACACACACTCACAATAGTTTTCTAGACCTAACTCAACACTAATAATATAAAATCAAATAATAATATTACTTTAATATTACATATTATTAATATATATATATTATATTACTTTATTATATAATTAATATAATTAAATTAATATATTAATATTATATATATATATTAATATATATATTAATAATAATATAATATATATTATATTATTATTATAATATATATATATAGTACAGTATATATATATATAGATTATTATATATATATATATATATTATAGAATTATATATATATTATATATATATAATATATATATATAATATTATTATATATTTATTTATATATATATATATATAATATAATATATATATTATATAATATAATATAATAATAATAATAATATAAAATTATATATATATATATTAATATATAATATATATAAATAATAATATATATATATAATTATTATTATATTAAAATATTTCAATTAAATCATATATAGTGTGTCAAGATTATAGTAGGCGGAAGCTAGAGCCTCACGATACCGTAGAGCCTCACGACCGAGCGTATATGACCGTAAGCCTAGGAGCGACCCTCAGGACTTATAAAACCAGAGTATGAGGAAGTAAATTCAACTACCCAGCTCATTTATATTGTATATTATTTATGGTATTTTGTTAGTTATCAGTATTATATTTACTATAACTATTTAAATATTGAAATTATTATATTATAAGTTAGCTATTTCAATTTTATCGTTATATATGCTCACATCCTATACTCCTCTAATATAATATTTTAAGAATAACCGAACATTAGTATTGTACTCTCATAAGTGATATCGTCACTATACCTTATATTATGACTCAACACTTTGAAAGTATCAGTCAAAAATAAGGAATTGCATAATTAAGAAAATAAGTCAGTAGTCAAATACTTTATGTCAAATGACTAAAAAATAACTAGTAGCATATAAATAAACTAAATCTTTAAATATAAAATTGTCTGAGCTTATTTATTTTTAGGCTATATTAAGTTATGAATTTAATACTATATTTATATAAAGTTTATTTATTTTTATGTTCTTATAGTTATTTTATTTCCGAGTTTCAACTAGCCCAACAAATATATTGTGAATAAAAAAAAATGATAAATAAAAAGAATCTAATAATATCTTAATATAAATTATCCTATGATCTTTTATTCTTTTTTTTTATTAACGTAGATAACTCATTTAATAATAATCTAGTTATTCATATTTAGGTTACAATATTCGCTTTATAAAGTTAATATATACGGGTGATAAATATTTATATTTATCTACCTCTATTATACGTTCAAGGTGAAAAGCGGCATTAATTATATATATAATATATATAGTTAAAGATTATATATATAATATATAATATATATATATATATATATATATATATATATATATATAATATATATTTATTAATATATATATATTATATATATATTATATATATATAATTATATATAATTAATATATTATTATATATATATATTATAATAATCTATAGATATATATATATATTAATATAATAACTATAGATAATTAATTATAAAATAAATGGCAATAGCAGCATTATCCATTAGATGTAACGCTAAAGAAGTGATTAAGAAATTAATTAGAATTTCACCGTGATATTAAACTTAATAAAAGCGAAAATTGACAATATAGAATCGATTATAACTGTCTGTCCGAAGAAAAAAGAAAAAGAAAACAGAAATTTACGAATTTTTTTTCCTTTTTTTTCTCTTTCTTTTTTTTTTCGAATTATTTGTGCAACGTCGAGTAGGAACAAAAAAGAAAAAAAAGAAAATCATATAATATATAGTTATATACTCTACAATAGCCTAAAAAAAAAAGCGCCATTTTTAATAAGCTTAGTCTTCTTGCCTAAGTCTTTTCTCTTTGCCATTAGTCTTAGCTCGGCTTTTTCTCTCTGCCATCTTTGTTTTGAGACTTCATGTGTGGTCAAGAGCGTCAGGGCGACACCTTCAACACATAAGAATGAAAACACTGTTCGTTATAATAAATCACTTTGTAGCGAATGCATGACGAAATGAATGCTTACATATATAAATAGTTCACCTTCACGTAATACACGAACACACACATACAAACCATAAAATTAATATATACCCATAAAGGCTGGGGAGTTGGTAATTTTTTATGCCTCCTCAACTCTGGTTTCCGGGCTCCGGCTCCGGCTCCGCTCCGGCTCCGGCTCCGGTCCGGCTCCGGCTCCGGCTCCGATTCCGACTCCATAATCTGAACCTCTTTTATTTTATTGTAATATATATATATATATTATATATATATATATATATATATATTATATATTATATATATATATATATAATATATATATTATATATATATATATATATATAATATATTATATATATATTATATATATATATATATAGGCCTATATATATTATATAGGCCTATAATATAAATAATTATATATAATATATATATATATATATATATATATATATATATATTATAAATATATATATTATATATATATATATTATATATGGTGTGTGTTGTGTGTGTGTTGTGTGTTGTGTGTGTTTGTTGTGGTTGTGTGTGGGCTTGTGTGTGTGCAAATGAAATATCATATTGAATTTAATTGATCGTCTCCCCAAATTTCATTACAACGCAGCATACATGCTCTCATTGTTCAGATGACCCCGAACCAACATAACCCCAACCATCCATTCAATACTTTCAAAGTGTTTTAAGGCACGAGCCGTGGTACGAGACCCCATTCCCCTTTCCTCCTTCTCCCTCCCCTTCCCACGTTTCAAAGCTTGTTCCATAGTTGATTATATTAGTTAAGTGTTACCGCAGAATTTAGCTCATCCCATGATAAAAGTCTTTCCCGATGTTTATGCATCGCGCGACGCGATTTTTCGGCTATTTTTGAGACTCTGACGAGGATTTATTTTTGATGCGTGTATTAAAATTCCCCTAACTTAAAGTTTAATGTTTATATTAATTCAAAAACAACTTTCATTTATTTAATATTTTAAACTAAAAATTAAAATATATTTTATACAATTTATTTATTTTAGAATAGAATTAAGTTATTCATTTATTCGCAAAATATTGCTCTTATATTGAGAAATTGGTGTGCAAATGATGGGTGGTTTGAACAGTGCAATAAGAATGCTTACGAAAGTAGTGAAATTATGGTGGAAAAATGAAATTTAATCCTGGTTAAATTTTTTTTTTTTTTTAAATGGAGGACATAGGTTTTGTTCAATATCATGCCTTTAAAAAAATAAACAGGTCTATATCAGTTTGTGTGAAAAGTGTTAGGGGGAAATCTATGGTATATACTGCAAGCATATTCTAGGCCCGTGTATCGACGCTTACTCTAGGGTAAGCTCTTCTTATGCTACGTTTAAAGTGTTAATTCTTTAAGTCTTTGGTCATACTATGGTTATTTAATTGTAAACATTATTATTATAGGATTT
>JABUQX010092508.1:15000-27500 GCA_015478945.1 Trachelipus rathkii | reverse complement strand
ATAGATTTATTGTTTTTAATATATTTCATTTCAAATTTTAACAAATAAAAAATGATTTTTGATGTTGCCTCTATATAAGTATTTAACAGTTACATTTTATAATATATATAATATATATATATATAGTAGATATAATATATATTAATACTATATATATATATATATAATATATATATATATATAGTATTATATATATATATATATATAATATTATATATATATATATATTTTTTTTTTTGAATTTTTAATCTGTTCGATTTTTAAACTGTTACGTACACAGTAGGTTAACTTTTTTCATAGAGTCAAAATATCTAGTAAGAAACTCTAATAACAGGTTTGTCTGGCTGCCGTGAGTTGTGAAGTCCTGCTTACAAGTGAAATTAAAAATCACTTTTCGCAAAGGAGATCAGAAAAATTAGGAAAGTTGTGAAGTACTGCTGTAGGAAGATTTATAATCTTTTCATGTTTCATAAATAAGACAATAAAATTAACTGTTTTAAAAATATTTTTTAAAATAAGGATTTAAAAATCCCTTTACCCGAAATTCCGACTCTCTCGAAGTACCTTTATCTAAACTTTTATAAGATTTAACATTTAAAGTTCTTTACAAGTCTGTTTCTTTTTTAGCACTTCCAAAATTTAAGAGAGATTGAAATGTCGTTGTTAAAAGGTATGCAAAATAACTGGAATTTTTTTTAAAAATGGAAATTATAAGATATTTTGAAGTTTTTAGTGATATCTGTTTAGACTTCATATTCCTTATTCCATATTAAGGACGCAAAGAAAGCTTATACCTTCATTATAATCGCAGAGATCAGGAATATATTTGGGAAAGGAGCAGCAGGTAAATTTAAGTTTCTATTTTTGAACAAAAGAAATAAAAATAAGCGTGAATTCGAAAGAAGGGTGTATGAAAATATATAAGTAAGAAAAAAGGGAAGAATAAAAGTTGCATACGTAGGAGAAAAAAAAAAAAGGTGAATGATCAGTTTGGAAGGAGAATAAATAGGGACTTGCAAGGGAATATGAAACTCTTCTGGAAGAAAGTACGAAAGATTAAGGGGAATCTTCATAAGATAATGAATAGGGTTGATACTTTTGTGAATGTTGAAATGGATGTTAGGATTGTTGGAGGGAAAACCGAAAATCTGCATGACATGGACAGTGATGAGCTGATAGTGAATGTGTTTGGATTTGATGATGCAAGAAATATATTTTGGAAAGAGGATGATGGGTGGAGTGAAAAAGCTGAAGAATGGTAAATCAGCAGGCATAGATGGAATTACTGGTGAAATGTTCAAGAATGGAAGCGAGATTGTGATTGACTGGATTTGGACATTATGTAACAAAGGCTTTGTGAAGGGTATATTTCCGAACGATTGGAGGAGAGCAGTAATGGTACCCTTGTTTAAGGGTATGAGAGATAAGGGTTAACTATAGGAGAATTAGTTATTGAGCGTTGTAGGGAAGACATATGCTGGTAATTTGGTTGAAAGAGTGCGTCGAGGGATCGGTGGTGAAGAACAAGGTTCATTTAGAAATGATAGAGAGTATGTAGATCAAGTTTTCACATTGAAACAAACTTGGGAAAGAAGAAAAATAGATTGTGTTTAGGTTTTATGAACTTGGAACAGGATTAATAGGGAAGCTTTGTGACAGGTGTTAGTGATATATGGTGATGAAGGTAGGCTTCTGAATGGAATCAAAAGTAAGTTTGTCTATAGTGAGCTAGTGTAAGAATAAATGGAAGTGAAGTGAGGAAGGGATGTGTTATGTCTCCATGGCTATTTAACTTTTATATGGATTGGGTAATGAAAGAATTAGAGGTAGGGGGAGGCTGTTAGACTGATGAAAAAGTGTGTACGGTGCCCTATTGTACGCTGATGATGTGTGGCGAATCTGAAGAAAGCTTGAAAAGATGTGGAAAAGCATTGGTTTGAAAGTATACAAGCGTATATAAGAGTAAGGTGATGTTAGTGGGTGAGGAGAGTTCGCGTTGTGAAATCATGTTGGGTGGTGAGCAATTGGAAAACGTATATATCCGAGTTTAAAAATTTAGATTATATGCTGGATGAAAGGGAACGGGTGATGCAGAATGTAGTAGGAAAGTTATGAATGGTAGAAAGATGGCTGATGAAATTAAATCTTTGGTGAATGTAAATGGAATAATTCGAGTGTGCTAGAGCTCTGCTTGAAGGTTTGTTACCGATGTTAATGCATAGTAGTGAGACTATGGTGTGGAATAAGAGGTATAAATCTAAGGTGCATTCTGTTCACATGGATAAATTAAGGTTCGTGTTAGGTTTGAGAAAAATTGATAAAATGATGAATGAACCTGTTTGGGAGTTTTCTGGTGTGAAGAAAGGTGTAAATGAGAGATTAAACGAGGGTTTTAAGATTGCTTGGTCATATGGAAAGGATGGATAATAGTCGATTGATTAAGCGAATGTATAGTGGTAAGTGTGCTGGGAATAGACTGGCAGAGAGACGAAAAGTCGGGTTGAGTAAGTAAAGGAATACGAGTTTGGGAGGCGAGAAGAAAGGTGCATAAGAGGAATATATATATAAATTATATATATATATATATTATATATATATATATATATAAGAAAATATATATATATATATATATATATATATATATATATATAATATATATATATGGGCGTAGGCAGGGGGGGCACTTGCCACCCCCTAAATCTTGGCGAAATAAAAAACTGATGATCCTATATGTTTGCCAGGACGACGTTTTTAAGGATTTGATTAGATAGAAAAACTGAAGGAGGTCTAATTAACTAGTACTTAACGTATTATAAACTTACATTTTTTTATAGTTTAATGTGTTTTCGTTTTCATATTGGCTTGAAGTCAACTAACTAGCTGTGTGCTTTTTTTGACATTATTCTCCGCTGGAAACTCTCAGTATGCGATAGCATTTGCCGGCTGATAAAGCTGATATATAATATATATATATATATAATATATATATATTATATATATATATATATATATATATAATATATTATATATATATATATAGATATTATATATATATATAATCACAACCTTAAAATTAAATTAAATAAAATAAAATAAATTTAAATTAAACTGCCTACGCCCATGCATAATATATATTTATAATTATATATATATATATATTATATATATATATATATAGATATATATATATTATATAATATATATATATATTATATATATATATAATATATATATATATATATAGTATAATATATATATATATATATATATATACTGTATATGAAAAATACTGAAACAAAAATCGATTAAGCTAATAATATATGCGATCAATAGCATTTTAGATAATGTTATTTCGAATGTCACAATATCATATAGGCCTACTGGTATTTTTCAATCTCTTTTTTTTATTATTATTTAATAATAAATTGAATTTCATTAAAAAAGTAAATAATTAATTATTTTATCGCATTTTGTTATTCGAATGTTCCCTAAACTATTCACCCTAAGTTTTTAAAATTTCCCCTAAATAAAGGGTAATTACGGAAATTTTTTATTACTATGTTACAACTTCATTCATAAATCGTGATTGTTTTCTTCCTGAAAAAGGAAAGGTTTTTTTTTCCATTTGCTTTAACTTAATAATATGATAAACTATGGTGAACTCAAGTCAAAAATACTAAACAATTACCAAGCTTGATAATTAAAAGCGCATCACTGTAGGGTATTCTAATATTGGAAAAAAAATAATATTTTGCAAATAATATTTTGCACAACTTGGTCCGATTCACCCCGCCGTAAAAATTGATTGAGGGGTGACTCGGACCACCATTGTTTTTCGTATTTTACGTATTATTATTGACATTTTTATTACGTATAATTAATTTAAATATAATAAAAAGTTACTTATATTAAGTGAAAATTTTTTTAAAAATGAAATTTTAATAAAAAAAACGAATTCAAAAAAGTGTCAAAATTTTTGGGCGGAGAGGGGTGAATCGGACCACCTTATTTATATTCGTATTTTATTTATCATTATTGACATTTTTATTACTTATTACGAATTTTAATATGATAAATAATTATTATATTAAGTAAAAATTAAAATATAAAATTGAATTTATACATAAAAGACGAATTTAAACAGATGGTCCGAGTCACCCCTCAATGGTGGTCCGCTTCACCCCTCCATGGTCAGGCTGACTCAGCGTTATTCAAACTTTAATAAAACTTTTATTATTAGAATTACATTATTATTTTTTTTGTTGTGCTTATGACGATATAGGGCCGTGATTTACAAAAAAAAAAAATCCAAAAAGTGCATTAGGGGAGAGTCGGGAGACAACTTATACCTAAAGTGGTCCAAGTCACCCCGCCCGACGCTATATTATATTATATATATATATATATATATATATGTATATATAATTATATATATAATATATATATATATTATATATATATAGTATATATATATATATAGTATATATATATATAGGTAAGCTGTAGACAGCGACCCACACATTTTAGGACCGAAAATTTTCTAAGTTCAAAAAATTCTAAGCTTCAGAAAGTGTAAGTAAGTTTTTAAGAAAATTCTTTAGTGCCAAGCTTCTGGAATTATGCCAGAAGCTTCCACTAAACAATGTTTATTAAAAAACCTAAACAACTTAACTTTTCTGAACTTAGAAATTTTTTTGAACTTAGAAAATTTTTGGTCTGAAAATGTGTGGGTCGCTGTCTACAGCTTTACCATATATATATATATATATATATTATCCAAGATATAGTTATATAAAAATATATATATATATATATATATATATATATATTATAATATATATAATTATATATATATATATTTATATATAACAGGGTGTCTCAAAATAATGTACTAACACTTTGAAAGACTATACAAACTTTATTTATGAACTTAGTGACAAGTTTAAAGGCTTGAATTACAGAACATACATGTATTAAAGAATCATCTTCGCAAATTGTTCAAAATGATGACCGCATTGTCCAGGACAGCTATAATGCGAACCAGATGGAGTCGCAAACGACACGAAACAGTTCATTTGGAATGTTCGCGACATTGTCTTTCGATTTCCAATTTCAATGCATCTGTCGTTCTTGGTTTTGAGCGATAAACTCTGTCCATTGAGTATCCCCATAAAAAAGAAGTCCATTGGCGTGAGATCTGGGGAACGCACAGGGTATTCAATACTACCCCTTCGCCCCAATCCATGTGTTTGGGAATGCTGCACGAGGTGAGCTCTTAGATTCGCGATGGTAGTGGGAGTTGCCCATGCTGAATGTAAATCACGTCTTTATTCACCGAAACATCTCTCAATGTGTTAGACCCGACCAACTCCTGCAGCAAGGTTAGGTACCTGTACCCCATCAACCGCCTCATAAAAAAAAACGGTAATATCGATGCCCCAAAGCTGAAATCCCACAAAAGCCACAGTGACCTTGGTAGGTTTAAATGTGTTTAGCTTAACATGGGATTTACAGACTCAGTAGGTTACAATTATGGCAATTAATCGAGCCATTTAATTTAAAGTTCCCTCATCGCCCCAGACAAATACGTGTGGAAAACCCTGGCATCTTCTGCACATTAAGCTAGGTACCATTTCACAAAATTGAAGTCTCCGGTCCGGATCGTTTTCATTGATAGTGGGGAGTAGTCTTGGTATGTAACATTTCCAGCGTAGACGCTTCAAGATGCGATGGATGCTATCTTTTGAGATGTGGGTCTCCAGAGCCGTTTGTCGTAGAGATTTCTGTGGGGATCGGATGAGGGTTTCCTGTACCTGCTCTTCCTTTGCAGGGTTGGTGGATGTCCGTGGTCGTCCAGAACGTTTCTCTTGTTGACGTTGTGAACGGTTCCATCTGCTTCAAATTTCTCTCTGATGCGGGCAATGGTCCAGTGCGTTGGTGGCGGTTTATCGAACTCCCTTCTGAACCGTCTTTGCACTTCCGTGGTGTTTCTGGTGCGTCCAAAGCAATTTAAGACAACTCTCCTCTCTTCAAAGCTAAAGTTGATCTCCGCCATTCTGTACAGTAGTTAAACCGAAAAGAACAGAAAGCAGTCAATGTGTTAGTACATTTTTTTGAGACACCCTGTTATATCATATATATATACGGTATTATATATATATATATATATATATATATATATATATATATATATATATATATATATATAATATATATAATATATAATTATATATATATATATATATATATATATATATATTATATAATATATTCTTCTTCTTTCTTTCTTCACCTTCCTCTTGCCCCAGATTGGGGGTAAGGTGCGTTACAAGCATCGGAAAAGAAAAGAGTAGGAGAACATGACAAACGTCGAAAAAAAGCCCAGCTTTACCGCCCCCTCTGTAACCATTAATTAGTGATAGCTCGTCACAGACAGAAAACCACCCTAGAGCATCATGGGACCGCGACGACCCTTCACTATGGTAAATCGTCAATGTAAGGGTCATCCCTGCCCGGTGGGCCACAACCATGCCCCATACAAAACGCCCGCCATTCTCTCCTATCATGCACCTTTATTCTCGCCTCTGCCAAACTCACATTTCTCTCCTTCAGACATTCGTTCACCGACTCAATCCACTTTCTCTTCGGTCTCCCAGCCGGTCGGTTCCCAACACACTCTCCACTATACATCGCTTAACCAAACCGACTTCCATTCATTCCTTTCCACATGCCCAAACCATCTCAACATACTTTCATTTATTCTCTCATTGACCCCTTTCTTCACACCACACCACTCGTCTTAATACGTTCATTCCTCACTTTATTATTCTTTTCACACCTAGCATGCCCCTAAGATTGTCCATCTGAACACATTGAACTTTAGATATATACTTCTTATTCCAGACCATAGTCTCACTACCATACAATAACACAGGTAACAACATACCCTCATGTAGACTCTTAGCGCACTCAAGACTTAGTCCCCTTGCCATTCAATAAAGATTTAAATTGCACCAGCCACCTTCCTGCCAGTTCACAACTTCCTACTACACTCGGCATCATCGTTTCCCTTCTCATCCAACACATTACCCTAAATATTTAAACCAGACACTTGCTCCAGCTGCTCATCATCTAACATAACTTCACACTGAGGACTGTCCTCACTCACAACCATAACCTTACTCTTATCTACGTTTACTTTCAAACCCCTCCTTTTACAGACCCTGCCAAATCTCTCTACCAATCCTCTCAAACTCTCTTCAGATTCGCCACACAGAACCAAATCATCCGCATATAATAGGTAGGGCACCCTCCACTCCTCTCCATTCTCCATCATTCTAACACCATTTCCTGCCATCCCCACCTCGAATTCTTTCATAACCCCATCCATATACAAATTGAATAACCAAGGAGACATGACACAACCCTGTCTCCACTCCGCTATTAATCCTAACCCAATCACCATTGACACCATTATTCTTACACACGACCTTCAACTATCGTCATACATACTTTTGATTCCATCCAGAAGCCTACCACCAACACCATATATCACTAATACCTGCCATAAAGCTTCCCTATTAACTCTATCATACGCCTGTTGTAAATCCATAAAACCTAAATATAATTTGTTCTTCTTCTCCCTCATTTTCTCAATCATTTGTTTCAATGTAAAGATTTGATCCACACATCCTCTACCACTCCTTAACGCACCTTGTTCTTCACCAATCAGTCCCTCAGTCACTCGACGCACTCTTTCGACCAAAATACCAGCATATACCTTCCCTACAACACTCAATAAACTTATTCCCCTATAATTTCTACAGTTCCCCTTTCTCCCTTACCCTTAACAAGGGTTACTATTAACCGCTTCCTCCATCCCTGGAACTTATTACCCTCATAAACGCTTTTTATTACACAACTTCCAAATCCAATCCAATCACCATCTTCGCCTCTGCTCTTGATCATGGCACTAGTACATGTCAATCTATACCTGCAGGATTTACCATTCTTCAACTTTCTCACCCTACCCATTACCCTCCTCCTTACTAATAACCTCATATATATATATATATATATATATATCATATATATATATATAATATATAATATATATATATATATATTGGATATATTATAAATATATATATATATATATATATATATATTATATATATACGGCTATATATATATATATATTATATATATATATACTATATATATAATAATATTACTATATATATATATATATATATATTATATATATATATATATATATATATATATATATAATATATATATATATATAAATTACAAAATTTGCAGAAACAAAAATGAAAACTTCCCTCTCCTAAAATTATAACGACATTTTTAATTAG
This sequence comes from Trachelipus rathkii, assembly GCA_015478945.1. Classification (NCBI taxonomy): domain Eukaryota; kingdom Metazoa; phylum Arthropoda; class Malacostraca; order Isopoda; family Trachelipodidae; genus Trachelipus; species Trachelipus rathkii. Next base: position 19,122 of record JABUQX010092508.1, on the reverse strand, counting down.
TTAATTAATAATAATAATAATAATTCTATAAATTTTCAACTTCGACTCCGACTCCAATTACACAGGAATCTTCGACTCCGACTCCACTTGCACAGAATTTTCGACTCCGACTCATGACTCCTTGCACGACTCCACGACTCCGACTCCGCAGCCCTGGTGGTGACAATAAACTTTACGTAACTATTGTATTAAAACTATAAATTTTTAATTTACAGAAATAGAACCAAAAATTCTTTGAAGTTTTTTTTTTACTCAGATTAGCGTATATTATAAATGCATATTTTTAATAAAAATATGAAAAATTACACTCCGAAAAAAAAGTTGACTAATTTCGGCCTTTTTTTTAGGGATAACAATATCGATGTTTATTTCTGAGGGGGGGGGTATTTTCCATTATTAATATAAAGATAAAAGAATCTTCTTGAATAATTTTTTATACGATTATAGCCGTTTTCATTTTTGCATTTGTGCTAACGCTGGATAAGAAATGCTAATCCAGTTTTAGCATGAATTCCGGGCATAATTGACGATTGTTTACAAAGAAATTTGAATCAAGCTTTCTAATGGAGCACGTGGTTTTGGAATAAACAAAAATAAAAAAAAGAAACAAATGGGTTTTTATTACAAATGAATGATCAACTATTGTGATTGGAGTTTATCGATTTGAAGAAAATTAGATTTAAAAGCTTAATTTCAATGAATAGAAACATTCATCAAATCAAGCGAACTACTACGCCGCAATCTTATTTGTTTACATTTTTTCGTTAGCATTTTCCTAAAATTTGGTAAGCACGGGAAAGAGCAACCTAACAGAATTTAGGAAATTACTAACGTTTCGTTAGCATTTTACTAAATTTGTGCTAAAATTGACATAAACGAACGACATTTCAGCATTTTCCTAAATTTCGTGTAGCAAAGTGGCAAACAATCGAAAATGCCTATCAACGATTCAATTGAAACCAATTTTCCCTATATTTCTTATGTTCTTATGAAATTCACGGGATTAGGTACGGAAATATTTAAAATGCTGACACAACCACAACGTGAGCGCCAGCACAGTTGTTGTACATAAATGTATAGTATATCTATCAAATTCTTTTAGCTTATTGCAACTATCTTATAATTGGTGTAACTAAATATTAAAAAATCAGTTATGTACTCTACTTGACTTTAAATTTTGTACTATTATTATTTAATAGCATTGCTCGCTGTTGATAATTCTTTAATGCACAATACACAAGTAGTCAAGTACATTTTATTTTATAACCAGTTTTATAACCTTTATTTTATAAACAGTTAAAAATAAACTTAAATTGGCTACAAACAAATGTCAAAATAAAAAAAATGTACGTCTTTTATAATAAAAATTCAATTTAAGTTTTTCCAAATTTTTGTGTGAAAAGTTTATACATTGTTTTGCGGAGTCGGAAAAGGAGTCGTTTTTTTTAATCGACTCCCGACTCTGACTCCCAACTTTTTGGGAAATCGACTCCCACTCCTTACCCCTGAAAACACTCGACTCCGACTTCCGGACTCCGACCTCCGAACTCCGATTCCCCATCCCTGGAATATAATTAAGTGAAAATTTTGATTCCTCATATACAAATTGAAAAATGATTAGCATAGTTTGGCATGTTCCAAGGCCAAGTCGATGAGGCAACACATAAAATTTATCGAAGTATCGAAGTATTACCTATGTGACTATTAAAAAATAAGGTTAAAGTTTAGTTCAAGTGAAACATTTCAATTTCTATTTCTTAAAGAGACAAGAAAAACAAAATAAAATGTAAATATATCCAATAAAAACCTTATAAAACCCGGAAAAGAGCTTTTATGCAATCAAAAATACCAAAAAATCTAAAAAATTTATGACTATGAAAAGTTGTACCTTCTATGATATGTTGAATGGTTGATATATTGATATATCAATAGCCTTACGACTATATCAATAATAACAAATCCGACATCACTCATTAATTGAAGGGACGGAGTCCCCTGTAGATAAATGTTTGTGCCATGCATTTAAAAATATTTTTCATTCTGTTGATATGTCAGTCTATCATTTATTATTGTAGCAATATTCAAAACAGCACTCTGTGTTCGAGATTTGCGATGTTTTCATATTAAAAATTTTTAGGTTTTGGTATTGTTACCAAAATCCTTTTCATATGTTCATTTGACTTATTACATATGATTTTATGTTGATTTTGTGTTTGTTGCTTCTAGAGAGTTGAAATTGAAAGCTTCAATGGAACTTCAATTTTTACTAAAAATAATTATTTTTGTAATCAAACAGGCCTATTAAATTTAATGTTCTAAAAAATATGTTCAAAAATATTTTTTAGCACTACATTATTAATCCAAAATTATGATTACTTTTTTTTTTTTTTCTTAGTATTTAATATTGGATAACATCATTTTTCGAAGGTAGTTTTATCACTAAAAATATTTAGAATGAGTCGTAAAAAACTTTGAAAGCGTTAATAGAGCAGAAGTTAGTTAGTTGAAGTGGAGTTTCCCCAATTTCTTTCATTGGAATTTTAAAAATTTGCTGAAAAAAACTAAAAAAAAAAAAAAAAAAAGGGAAATATTTAATAAATATATTCAGAAGGCTTTGGATTACATTTCCATTCTAAATTATTTCAATTACAATGTATTAAGGATTTTTTTTATTGTTTACAGAGTTTTAATTATTTGGAATATATTTTATTTAAAATTTATTATTAAAATGGATTTGAAATCTGAAATTGAAATTAAAGATGAAGAATTAGACTTGGAATACAACTCTTATTCAACACGATCCCTTCCAGTGATATATATATATATATATAATATATATATATATATATATATATATATATATATATATATATATATATATATATATATATATATATATATATATATATTATATATATATATATATATATATGAGCTGGGCGGGTTTGGGTCCCGCTACCACTTATTTATGCAGCAATACAAAATACTCATTGCTGCCTCAAGATGTCTGCGTGTATATTTGCCCACTCTTCTCCCATTCTGGGGAAAACCCAAGGGAAGTTGATATTATTATAATATATATATATAATATATATTATATAATATATATATATATATATATATAATATATTATATATATATATATAATATATATATATATATACCGTATATTATATATATATTATTAATATATATATATATTAGATACTGTACGTGTAGATCATGTATTGCATTCACGAACAAATCCTCTCAACACGGTCTCTCAAGGCTATGCTCCTGATCCCCTGCCTTAGCATTTAATATCAAAATCTAATGCAACCAGAGGCTTCAACACTCAACACCCTACTTTGCCTAACACCCATACACACACACACACCAAGAGGTGATGCACTAATGGAAAACTTGCATGCTGCATGCACAGTATCCTGAGCAACAGATATCAGCCCACAAGCTGCCCATTGCATCACAACCAAAAACCTACATCCCCTCATCACATTCTGCTCCTCCAAATACAAGTAAACACAGCATGTCAAACAGAGATGTAAGTGAATAAAAAACGACCGTTTTTTATTAAAAAAAACATGTTTTTTATTAAAAAAAACGTGATGAATAAAAAACAATTGATTTTCTTGTTTTTTTTGTTTTTTTTGTTTTTAATATATATTTTCTTACTTTAATGTTATTTTTCTTTATTTCATTAAATTTATTAACTAATAAAGAATTATAAACAGTTTTTTACCTATATAATTATACTGTAAAAATAAGCACATTAGAAATAAACATGAGTAAATAAAAAAAAAAAATATGCCAAGTTTATTCAACATTACACTTCTTACCTTTGAAGCGTAAAAACTGAAGAATGTACATGAAATGAATATGATCATAGGAGAAATGAGTCATATGACTATAATGTATATTTACTTACACAAATAAAGAATATAATATTAAGTACCATAAGTTAGTAACTAGTATGATAAGGCCTAACTAAAATTACTAAATTTCTAAAGAACCATCAAGGGCCTCATTAAATTCCTGTTCTACTTCTTCTGCATCTGAATCCTCAGACCTGTTTCCAATCATGGCCTCTACTGATAAATCTGATTCCTCATCCTCATATGCTAT
>JABUQX010092508.1:0-10000 GCA_015478945.1 Trachelipus rathkii | reverse complement strand
ATTAACCGCGGGGTTCTCCGCCCTTCTACTGGGTGTTGATAGCTCTATGAAAACAAATATATAACCAAAAAATTACAAATATATATATATATATATATATATATATATATATATATATATATATATATATATATATATATATATATATATATATATATATATATATACTATGTCCCCCGCCGGCTCGAGCTCCCCCCCCAAAAAAGCCTTTTTTTTTTTACATTTTGCTAACTAAAATTTTACAAGGATTCCAAAAATGTATTCCTTTTCCCTGTAACTATTTTTTTTTGATGTATATATATATATATATATATATATATAACTATATATATATAACTCTTCTTTCTTATATATATATATATATATATATTATATATATATATATATATACTCTATATGCTATACTCTTCATATATATAGAAATATTTGACTATGGTGAAGTTCAAAATACATTTAAATGTTTTTATATGAGTATAAAAAAAACTAAACGGGATATTTATATTCTCTTGTTTAAATTTCCCTTCAAAATTTGCTTTGGGGTAAGATCAAAAGGGAATAACCTATATATATCTTTGTATATATATATATATTTTTTTCTATATATATATATGTTTTTATATGTAAATAAAAAAATATATTTTCTTGTCGTTTTCAATATATATATATATATATATATATATGGCCAGCGTCTGGATTAGCCGTCATATGTATCTTAAAAACTATTAATGCTACAGTAAAACGAAATACATTGGTGGAATGCTGGTCAATGCTGGTCAGAAAATATAAAAAAAAAAAAAAAAAATATATATATATATATATATCTCAAAAACTACAATATATACAGGGAAAAGGAATACATGGAAGCAGAGAATTTATAGGGGGATGTTTTCCATACCCGTAGTGGGCGGAGGTCCCACGACACCAAATACCAAAGAGCAGGGTTCAGGGCCACTCCCGGAGAATAATCTACCATGAGGGTTCCCCAGAGATGAGACCCAACTCAGGACGGTATACCCTTGGGTATCCTTTAGTAAAAAAAAAAAAATTTAATAGAAAGTCTTTATTTAACGAGAAACCAGCCAAGGTCTCTAAATGGTAGCTAAATCATATTACTATGATATTACAACAATAATTTTTAATTTTTATTTTTATTTTTCTATCCAAAAATTTTACGAGGATTCAAAAATGTATTCCTTTTCGCTGTAGCTATTGTAGTTTTTGGATATAGAATTTTTTTTTATTTTCTGGTTCGCGCCGGACAACATTCAGCTGTTCATTTTACTAATATTAGCGATAATAATTTTAGACCATATGTGACGACTATCAGGCATTCTATATAATATATATATATATATATATATATATATATAAAAATATATATATATATATATATATATATATATATATATATATATATATATATATATATATATATATATATATATAACTCTTTCTTCTTTATATATATATATATATATATAAATAAAAATTGACTTTAACGCAAGTAGAATATTTATAGGATAGTCACCCTAGGCACGTAAAATAATACTTTAATAAAACATCACAAATAAAATTATGAAATATAAAAAACACAAAGTAACCATTAGCTTTCGCCTAAGACAACCAAAGGCCTCTGTCCGATGGAATGACAAGAATATACAAAAATAAAAAAAGTTAAATGAAAAATATTGTTTAATTTAGTTGGCCGTCCCTCCTCTTCACATCCTTAAGGCATCCTGAATTTAGGAGTATAGAATTTTGAATAATGTCAAGTCTTACTTCGCCCGGTTTCTTATTAAAATTATCAGTATTGTATATATATATGACGATTCAATTATTTTCCTCTTCACAACTTGATTGCTATATTTCAATGGAGAAACGGAATTTATATTGATTCTATGGTCGTGCAGAGTTCGATGGGCTGTTAAAGCTGAATTAGGAGAGTCGTTGATAAGATCATATTTATGTTGATAAACTCGTCTGGGTAGATCATTAGTCTCGCCGATGTAAACAGATGGACAGTCATAGCAGGGAATTTTATAAATGCATTGCGTTTGATAAGTATTAATTTTAGGGGGTTTAAAAACTTTTTTCAAGGAAATTGTATTATTTTTTATAAAGTGAATATTTTGGGGAAGATGTTCTTTTAATTGATGATTTAACTTATAAGGAATGGGAAGATAAGAAAAAGTGGTGTGAGGAATGGGAGGGTAACTATTATAGAATTTTTGTTTGGAGTTGCGAAATGCTAAAGGGTCTATCCATTTTTTCCGTACCGCTGATGGCCGCTCGATAATTTTTGAAAACTTTTATATTTTGCATGGCGTTAATGTTATCCCTGGAAAGTTCAAAACCACCATTCGTTTTTGTAGATTTACTCTGGTTGTAACAGGGTGAGCCAAAATGTTTGACCAGGTGGAGCAAAATTTATCACTTAATAGAGGTAACATTTTAAATCATATCTCCATATTGGTAATTCTTATACCAAATTTCATAGAGAGTGATTTGTTAGGGATACTTTAAGGTACATTTGGCCTTTCCTGTTTTTTTTTGGGAAAATAATATTTCACCATGAAAATGAATCCGAAAAATTGTGTTAAAAATCGAATAAATTTCCATTTTCGTGGGTGTATTATTAAAAGAAGGAAATAATTTAACGATATAAAATTTTGTGTGATGATACATACTAAAGTAGGGTTTAACTTAAATCTTATTTGAAGTTTGGTAAATATTTTTAAAAAATTAGGGTGTCCAAAATTCAATTTTTCGGAAAATCGGTAACTTTGAACCTTAATATCTCTGATGGGGTAAGTGCTAAAAATCTGAAATTTTCACACATTATACTACTACCATAGATGTTCCTTCACCTGCAATATTGACTTTGGTATTTGCTTGTTTTAAGAAATACAGCCATTCAAAAATAAAAAATTTTTTTTAAGTTGTGTTATGATAGTTATTATTATAGTTATTATAGTTCAAGACAATACATAGTCAAATGAAATAGTGTGGCATCAAGGAGAAATGAAAACAATGTTAAAAATTTAATTTTTAAAGGTTATTAATATACATAAAGGAATGTACTATTATGTACAACTGTAAAGTGACAAAATTAACTCATATATTTTAAAAAGAGTTGATATGTATATGTATATATATGTAGCCAGCAACTTAACAGTATATGCATAATATTTATAATAACAATAATATAATAATAATATGTAATATATATGTAGTATATAACATACTGCTGCTCTATAATAATGTAATAATATAACTGTATAATAGCATATATATGCTGTAATAATAGCGCTTAACGCCGCCGCATATGTATATATACAATGGCAATAAATATATAACATGTAACTTGTAATATAATATAGCCTTAACCATGTATATATATATATATATATATATATATGCTATATAACATAATATATATAATATATATAACAACATATATATAATATATATACATATATATATATATATATATATATATATATTACTCATCAATATTTTCAATGGTTGAAAATTTGGCAAATCTCAAAAGTCACCATTATATTTCTAAAATTCAATCGAAATTTTTGAAAGAAAAGAAAGAAAAACTTTCTGAAAATGAATGCATAATCTTGGCTGATTTTGCCGAGAACTACACATACGTAGTCCAAGACGAATTTCAAGGGTATCATTGGGTCAATGACCAAGCTACTTTGCACCCATTTGTTCTATATTTTAGAGATGAAAATAGTAAATTAAGAAGTCACTCTCTTTGTGCTTTAAGTAACTACTTAGAGCACAACACATCAGTTGTTCACGTCTTCCAAACATATGTAGTAAAATATATTAAACATAATTTGCCTAAAGTTGAAAAGCTAGTATATTTTTCAGATGGAAGTGGTAGCCAGTATAAGAATAAAAATTTTTTTTTTTAACATTTGCCATCACCAAAAAGATTTCGCATTAAAAGCTGAATGGCATTTCTTTGCATCTTGCCACGGGAAAAATGCCTGTGATGGGGTTGGAGGAACAACAAAGCGCGAATTAAGCAAAGTCAGCTTACAAAGAACAACAACATACCAAATTCTTAATATTGACCAAATATATTCATTCTGCAAAGAGAAAATAAGAGGAATAACTTATTTTCTCGTAAAAGAAGAAATTCATGAACACATTGAAAGACTTAAAACGAGATATGAAAATTGTTTGAGAATTAAGGGAACAAGAAACTTTCAAAAATTCTTTCCACTTTCAGAGAACATAATTAGGTGCTATCCAACCTCAAAAACTGACGTTTACGAAGACCACTGTGTCAGCAAAATTGTTTCATTAAGTGTAGAGATAAATGACACAGTAGCTTGCGTATATGATGACCAATGGTGGATTGGAAAGGTAAAAGAAATAAGTGTGGAGAACGATGATGTTTACATATATTTTTATCATCCTTCCGGACCCAGAACTTCATTCAAGATGTCAGATTGCGATCGGGTATGGATCCCAATGAAAAATATTTTACGAAAACTTTCTGGGCTTGAAATAAAAATGTCATTAACAGGCAGAAATTACATCTCAAACAAAGTTTCCGAAGAAATCTCTCTTCTTCGAACAATCACAGATACAGCGAAAAGTAAATATATATATATATATATATATATATATAGTAGTAATATATATAATAATATATATATAATAAAGCATACTCATGTATATATATATATATCAAATAATATATATATAATAATATATATATATATAATAATATAATGTAATAATAATAATAACTTATATATATATATATATATGTATATATATGTATATAATATATATTAATATATCAATAATAATATATATATAATAATATAATATAATATATTTGCTAATAATATATATATATATATATAAATATAATATATATATATAATAATAACTAATAACATATGTATATAACCAATATTAATATCTTTAACAATATATATGTATATTAATATAATAATATATATATGAAGTGGTAGGGAGCTGGAATATTTTGCCCACTGACCGCTGCCTTTTGACCTTTTTGACCACGACCGCGCACGACCTTGACCTTTTTGGCCCAAATTTTTGCTCTTGACCTTTTTGGGCCTTGACCTTTGGCCTTGACCTTTTTGGCGCCCTTTCGAAGAAAGGGCGCAAATGGTTGCGTAAGCAACCGTTGTACGTGCCCCACCCTAATTTTTTCGACCATGGGTCAATTTTGAACCTTTTTCGGCCAACCCTTTTGTATTCTACGGTACAATTTTGAGAACCCTAATTTTTGAGAACCCAAATTTTCGGTACAATTTTGGCAACCCTAATTTTTTGGCAGCCCTAATTTTTGGCAACCCTAATTTTTGGCAACCCTAATTTTTTTCGGCACCCTAATTTTTGCAACCCTTCGAAGAAGGAGTTATATAGCTGTTTGCGTGGCTTGGCACCGTTTGGCACAGCCACCTAATTTTTCGACCAATCCTTTGGCCTTCCATGTAAAGGTTCAATTTTGGCCCTATTTTGGCCCACCTTTAGGGGCTTAGCCCTTTTTGATGTCTTTACCTTGTTTGACCATGATATTTCGGCCTTGACCTTTGCCAGATACCATGGGTCAATTTTGGCCACGCCAATTTTGCCCACTCATTCCGTCACATATTTCGTTCTAGCAGACATGTATGGATCTATCTAACTTAGTTCCTACACACACACACACACCTACACACACACACACACACACTTCCACTCTTATACATACATTCACTATGACACTTACAATCACCCATAGATACTTGCACTTACATTACACACGTACAAACACACGACCAATCCTTTGGTCTTCCAGCCGTCGAATTTTGACCCACACCTAATTTTTAAACGCTCTAATTTCAGGCAACCCTTTGGTCTTCCGGGAATAATTTTGAGAACTTAAATTTTTCGGTCAATCCTTTTTGTGTTACTACGCTCCTATATTGATGCCTTAACTTTTGATGCCTCAACTTTGATGCCCCCAACTTTGATGCCTCAACTTTAATGCCCCAGCTTTGATGCCTCACCTTTGTTGATGGCTCAGCTTTGATGGCTCGGCTTTTGATGACTCAGATTTATTGATGGTTCAGCTTTGATGACACCTCCATTATTGCTTCATTTTGATGACTCAGATTTATTGATGGTTCAACTTTGATGGTTCCCAATCAACGTAAGGAGTATCTAGTGATGTTCTATTAGTGTTCTATGAGTATTCTATGAGTGCCAGGTGAGTGCCAGGTGAGTGCCAAGTGAGTGCCAATGAGTGCCAATGAGTGCCAAGTGAGTGCCAATGAGTGCCAAGTGAGTGCCACATAGTGCCAAGTGAGTGCCACATAGTGCCAACTGAGTGCCACTTTTTTCAAGCCTTTTCTAGCCTCCCCTGAGCCTAGAATAGCCCTAATATGGGTGTCTACCCCTAGGTAATAAGGTATGAGGAATCGATTGGTGTATATTACAATCTGCTAGAATGCTTCCTACTATGAGTTAGTATTTTTATAACACTTATAAGCACTTACACTCGCCATAGACACTTACACTAGCCCATACACTTACACTCACACGCACAGGTACACTTACACTTACACTCACACCCTCGAAGCTCAATTTTGTTGCCGCATCTTTGATGGCTCATCTTTGATGAAGTCATCTTTGATACCACCTATATTGATGATTCATCTTTGATGACTCATCTTTTGTCTACCTCTAGATCATAAGCTGCCCACCAGGCCCACGACCCCGCACCCGCAGGTGCGACCCGCCGCGTCCCCGCCCGCCGCGTTCCCGCCCGCCGCGTGCGCCCGCAGGCGCCATATCCCCGCGTACCCGCCCGCCGCGTGCGCCCGCAGGCGCAATATTCCCGCACGAATGAAATATATATATATATATATATATATATATATATATATATATATATATATATATATATATATATTTTTTTAACTACGCTAAATAATATATATAATATATAATATATATATATACTATAGTCATTCATTTTTATTTCATACTAAACATTTTTATTAAAAACATTTTCGCGAACCTAAAACTGTAACTCATTACAGACATCTTTTATATTTTACTTAATACTTTTTAATTTATAAATTTTTAAAAATTGTATGTAAGAAGAAAAAAAACCAGAGTGTCTGATATATAATCATTTTATTTTACTACAATTGTACGAAATTTTATTAAAAAATTAACATTACATACCTTAAAGCAGTAAATCAGTAAATCAATAGGGTGTTACCTAACACCTATAAAGGATTGAAGCATGCTTTTTGTTTTTACTGCTTTGCACAACTTACTCCTATTTTACTGCTTTAACTCTCATATGTTTTACTGCTTTAACTACATATTGTAACATTACATATATGTAAATCAGTAAATCAATAGAAGTGTTACCTAACACCTAAGGGATTAGTATGCTTTGTTTACTTCTTTACTGCTTTACTGCTTTAACTCATGTTTACTGCTTTAACTCACGCATGTTTTACTGCTTTAACTCACATGTTTTCATAAACATTACATACCTTAAAGCAGTAAATCAGTAAAATCAAACCACCCAACCTACACTTCTAAGGAGTTAACTATCTTTTGTTTACTGCTTACTGCTTTAACTCATGTTTTACTGCTTTAACTCTCTGCTATGTTTTACTGCTTTAACTAATGTTTTTCTTTAACTCATATGTTTTACTAGCTTTAACTCGTATATTTATTAACATTACAACACCTTAAAGCAGTAAATCAGTAAATCAATAAGGTTACCTAACACCAAGGGGATTAGTATGCTTTTGTTTTTCTGCTTTACTTTAACTCATGTTTACTGCTTTAACTCATGTTTTTACTGCTTTAACTCATATGTTTTACTGATTTACTCATATGTTTTACTGCTTTAACTCATATATTTATTAACATTATGTTTTTTATTTTGTTTTTAATACTTTTTATTTATTTATTCTTATTTTTATTTATTTTTATTATTATTTTTATTATTTTATTTTTTTTTTTTTTTTTTTATTTATTATACTTAGTTTTATTTACTTCATGCCTATTGTTATTATTTAACAGCTTGCATACACACACACACACACACACACACACACACACACACACACTTACCTTATACACACATTCACTATGACATATACACATTCACTATGACACTTACATTTACCACAGACACTTACATTTACACACTTATACACACGCGGACACACTTACACTTATACACACATTCACTATGACACTTATACACACATTCACTATGACACTTACATTTACCCATAGACATTTACATTTACACACACACACACACACACACACACACACACTCACACACAGATTTACTTACACTCACACACAGATTTACATACACACGCAGATTTACTTACACTCACACAGATTTACTTACACTCACACACAGTTTTCCACTCACACAGATTTACTTACACACTCACCACACACACCCACACACAGATTTACTTACACACACAGTTTACTTACACTCACACACAGATTGCCACACACACACACACACACAACACACACGCACACACACACTCACTTACACATATACACGTATAATTTATTAAAACATTTTATGTTTTAATTAAACACGTACATTTATATTACTCATTCAAATATAACTAAAATTATTTCAAAGTTTCTTAAAACTTCTATAATAAATCAATCATTATCTTTGAACAAAGAATTTATTATTAACTGTTAATACTTTTTGTTTATAAATTTTATAACTATCAAGTTTTAAAATAACTTTTACTAAAATTTTATGAAATTTTATTAAAAACATATATTTTACGTACCTTAAAGCAATAAATCAGTAAATCAGTAAAGGTCAGCCCTTGCGCACCCCTCTACACACCAAGCTATGCCACGTTTTGTTCTATTGACTTACTGCTTTACATCATCTTTAGCCATGTAATAAGTATAAAAATAACAAAATAAGTTCTTCTTTACTAACATAACATGTATTTTATTAAAATCATTCTAAGTTTTTATTTAAAAATAACAATTATTCACTTACATTTATATTATTCGCTCGATGTTAACTAAAAATATTTCAAAGTTTTTTAAATAATTCGGATTTTCTTTATTATTATCTATGTACATTGACAATCCAACACGAGAAAACACAACAACCCGCACTCCTTACAGATACGAAACTGACCTTTCTCTGTAAAATGTGTTGAAATAACTACTTTAGCCCTAAATTTAGGATAATCCTTTTTGTACCCCGGGGCGATTTAGGCCTATTACCAGGTCAAAATATATTTCAAACTGACCTTTTTCTGTAAAATGTGGTGCAATAACTACGTTAGGCCTAAATTTAGGCCTAAATTTAGGATAAGCCTTTTTGTATCCCATGCTGATTTAAGCCTAATACCAGGTCAAAAGGTAATTCCAGTATAGACAAGAATCATTGTTATTATTATTATTTTTATAAATATATTTCAAACTGAAACATGCTGGATCGGTAAGATCCTTTAAGCAGGTAAGAAGGAAATGTTTTCCTTACTTGTGATTGGTCGGAGTAATCCTTATCTCTATATGACCTCGTATGTGATTGGTCGAGAATTATTTTATCGTCTTTTGAAAATTAACTTTGTTCTTTAAACTTGTATTTGAGCAGGTGTGTTTTATTATCTTTTAGACCCAAACTCATTTTAAAATCATAGTCATTTTAGCTGTTAAGCGGTGCACAAGTTATCTGATTTGTATTAAAAGTGTTTTATTTTTACTAAGTGTATATCATATTTATAATAAATACTTACATTGAGGAATAATTATTAATTTCACTAAAATAGATAATAATTAATTCACTAGATTTATAGTAGATCACGTGAAGCAAAACGCAAGAGCGCCCGCAAGCGCGTAATATTACTACGCGGTCGCGAAAATATGGCGCGTTGTATTTCAAAGTGGTAGGGCATACATCCTAGAGTGTGATTGG
>JABUQX010092507.1:10000-24683 GCA_015478945.1 Trachelipus rathkii | reverse complement strand
ATATATATATATATATATATATATATATATATATATATATATATATGAGTATATATATATATATATATATATATATATATATATATATATATATTATTATTATTACACTGCAAGGCCTTTTGTCCTGCTTGAGGTAAGTAGTGGTGCAGCCTTCCTTCATTCACACCCCTCATCTCTGCCCTCACCCACCTCCCCTCCCACTTTCTTATCCTCACAACTCCCCTACCCTCTTCCTCCCCCATCCCTCCCTCCTCCAACATCTCCTTTATTCCATCCATCCACCTCCTTCTTGGTCTCCCCCTTCCTCTCCTTCCTATCCCCTCCGCCTCCCAAACTCTTCTAACCACTCTCTGCTCCTCCATTCTCACTAAATGCCCATACCATCTTAACATTCCTTTCTCCGCTCTTCCCACCAGACCATTCCTCCAATCACACCTCTCCCTCACCACCCTATTCCTAATCCTCTCCCTTCTGCTAACCCCACAAACCGCTCTCAACCCCTTCATCTCAAATACTTCCAACTTTTTCCTGGACCTAGCATTCAATCCCCACGTTTCACACCCATACAGCACCGCTGGTACACAGATTTTTTCGAACATACTATCTAACTTTTCCAGATAGATCCCTCCTTTTCCATATTTCTCTCAGACCACTCTAAAGCCCTCATTCCTTTTCCCAAATTCTACTCTATGTTCTATCTCCTCCTTCATCCCTCCCCCTTACCCAAACCCATCCCTAAATATCTAAAAATCTTTACTTCTTCCAATACTCCCCCTACTCTAACCTCTAACCCCTCCCCCTCCTCACCTTCCTCCTCCTCAAACACTACCACTTTACCTACCTGGATTTATTTTAAGCCCTTTGTCCACACACCCTCTCAAACTCCCTCACCAAATACCTTAGCCCTTCCGCGTTCTTCGCCACTAGCAGTATCATCTGCAACAGTATCATGTTCACTTCCTTCTATCATTCCCATTCATCAATTCCACCCCCTCCCTCCCCCTCACTCTCTTGCAAACACTTTCCATAAACAAATTGAATAGCCATGGCGACATTACACACCCCTGCCTCTCAATCCACACATCGTCCCAAACATCTCACTCTCCTCCTAACACTCTCACACATATTCTACTATTCTTATAAAAAGCCCTAATACCTTTCCCTAAATTACCCCCCACCCCATTTTCCTCCAACACCCTCCACATTTCACCCCTATTCACTCTATCATATGCTTTTTCTAAATCTAAAAAACATCCATACACTTTCCCTTTTCTCTCAATACTTTTCTCTACAAGCATCTTTAGTGTGAACACTTGGTCCACACACCCTCTTCCCTCCCTAAATCCTCTCCTTGTTCTTCCCCACTTCCCTCCGTTAAACCCTCTACTCTCAATCAATATTCTCCCATACACTTTCCCTACCCCACTTAAAAGACATATACCTCTATAATTCCCACATTCCATCCTATCCTCTTTCCCTTTATACAGGGGAACCTCCCAATCCTGTGGTACCTCCCCACTCCTCCAACATATGTTATATAACCTATACAACCATTCCTCCACCCCTTTACCTCCCTTCTGCAACATTTCCATTCTCACCCCATCCAAGCCTGCAAACTTCCCTTTTTTATACTATATATATATATATATATATATATATATATATATATATATATATATATATATATATATATATATATATATAGAATTGATTTTAATGTGTTTTTGTGATAGTAAATAAAAATGGTTCGGAAGCTAAGCAAACTAACATGTTAAGAAGTTTTTAAATCTCAGTATTTTCATATTCACTTTAAAATATAAATTATCTAACCAATAATATATAATTATCAGTCTTCTTTTTATCACACTCGAATTAAGAACTAAGCAAACACGGCATGCCGGTAACACACTAACCATAACAGGCATTTACAAATTCACATAAAAGTTCAGCTTTTCAACTAACTTTAAACTTTTCGAACATGTAATTCGCATTTGGCAACTGATTTTCTTATGAGTTAAGAGCGAATTTTAGGGAAAATTTTCGCAGTTGGAAATTCCCTTTTCAAATTATTGTGTATTATATTTTAATACGTTTCTTTTCCAATTATAAGGTATTTACAGTTATTTAAATCATATTTTATTATTAATTATATGAGTAAAAGTTTGTTTAAATAATGAAAAAGGAAAAACAAATATTGCAATAGCAATGACCGGCAAGTTTTATTTATTTTTTTATATATTTTTTTTAGTCTAAAGAAAACCCTCTCTTCTGGGGAAAAGATTTTATTAATGAATGTTGCGAGAAATATATTTTAAACCATGTAAGTCGCACGATGTTAATTACACACACACACACACACACACACACACACACACACACACACACACACACACACACACACACACACACACACACACACACACACACACACACACACACACACACACCCCCTCACACACACACACACACACACACACACACACACACACACACACACACACACACACACACACACACACACACACACACATATATATATATAACATAGATATATATAGAATATATATATACATATGTATTTATATATATATATATATATATATATATATAGTATATATATATATATATAAATATATATATATATATATATATATATATATATATATATATATATATATATATATATATATATATATATATATATATATATTAATTTCATAATAATTATGGAAATTTTGCACTCGAGTTTTGGCAATCAGTGTTGGGGTTTTTGACTCCATGGTTTGGAGGGGACTATCCCCAAAACCCCTAAATTCGACAATGCACATAGTAGTAGATAATGAAGAAAATTTTCTTCCAAGATGAGCAAGAAAAACAAATGTCCTTGTGTAGTAAAAATTCAGAAAGCCAGTATGATTGCTAAATCAACAGTAGAAGCAGAAGCTTACTTTACAAGAAACAATTGAGTGTCATTTTCTTCAAAAATAGAAGAAATAGAAAAAAATGTGATTTGTTGTTAAAATTCTGCCATAAATCCAGTAAATTGGGGTAATTAATTATACTCAAATTACTAACCGCTTGGTTTTGTTGATCTTTGACGAAATGTCAATTTGAACCATCAATTCAATAATTGTCTTGTTGAAGACGCCCTATATATATATATATATATATATATATATATATATATATATATATATATATATATATATATATATATATATATATATATATATATATATATATATATATATATATATATATAAATATATATAAATATATATATATATATATATATATATATATATATATATATATATATATATATATATATATATATATATATATATATATATATATATATATATATATATATATATATATATATATATATATATATATATATATATATTTAAACATATATATATATATATATATATATATATATATATATATATATATATATATATATATATATATATATATATATATATATATATATATATATATATATATATATATATATATATATACATATATATTAGGAGACTTCAACCTCCGCCACTCCTTATGACTCTGTCACTTCGTTTAAGTCCAAGATCATTGCAGATCTTCTAACCCCCTTTTCCCTGGGATACCCTAACACAGGGCTCCCTACATATGAGCGCTTAAATACACACTCTTCTTTCTGTATTGATATTTCCTTTTGCTTCCATTCCCTTATTGATCGCTTTACCTGGTCCCGCTTTGATTATTTATACGGTAGTGATCATTACTCAATAGCTTTAAATGGGCTTGTACCAAGCCGAATGTTTAAATCTAATTCCAGCTGGCGTTATGACCGAGCGGAGTGAACTCCTTTTTATCAGGCCACAGCTATCCCACTTTCTCCCTTCAATAAGCGGTTTCCGACTGTTGATGATGCCTTTCACTTCTTCCAGCAAGTTGTCATCACAGCAGCGGAAGCTTGCATTCCGCAATCTTCATCAAGCAGGCTGTCGCAACCCCTTGGTGGTTCCAAGAATGCGCGCAAGCTAACCGAGAGATGAAGAAACTCTAAAGGCAATACAAAAGAATCCGTATCACCCCAAACATGATTATTTTTAAAGCAGATGGGGTGAGATCTCTGCGAATTAATCGCCAAACATGAAAACAAAATCTTCGAACTTATATTTTGACTGTCAACTCCAAAACTCCCCTTTCTTTTGTATGGATAGTTGCACAAAAAATATCTCGTCGCTCCAACAACTCCTCATCCATAGTCATTTGTTATGGGCCTGATATAACCGACACGATCTCCGCTCCTGCTTCAGTTGCAAATGCATTAGGTTATAGTTTTGCTAGCCACTCGAGTTCTCTCTGCTATCCTGAACCCTTTCAAAAATTGAGAACTTACGCTGCACTGCCAAACTTTTCAACAAGGAAACGGGAAGATCATACCAATGACTGTCTTTTTGCACTTGCAGAGTATCAATCTGCACTGGCGAATAGTAAAGACGGTGCCCTTGGCCCAGATATGATTTCGTACATTATGATCCGTCATATCCATCCCTCGGCATCACAGTTTTTGCTGGATGAATCTGTATAACAGAATCTGAATTGAATCCCCTTTTCCATCTATTTAGACTACAGCTTTTGTAAGTCTATCCCCAAACCTGGGAAAGATCCGAAGTTGGCGGACAACCAAAGACCAATTTCGCTGACCTGTAATTCCTGTAAATTAACGGAGGAAATGGTTTCAGGCCGCTTCTCCCTGTTCTGGGGAGTCACCAGGCTTTTTCAAACTTCCAGTTTGGTTTCCGAAAAAATCGTTCGACCGCGGATCCCTTGTTAAAACTGAACCATGACATCCGGGAAGCCTCTCAACTGGTGGATGGTTCTTGGTGTCTCTTGACCTTGGAAAAAGCTTATGACACAACGTGGGATCTTCCTTAAACTCCATTCGCTTGGTTTTCGCGGACAACCCCTCTTTTCTATTAAATGCCTTCTGTCAAATAGACCCATCTAGGTTCGTGTTTCTTTTCATTCTGTCACACCATTTTACTCTGGTGTGTCCCAGGCAGGTTCTGGTAATGTTACTGGCTCTGATTTAATGAGATCGTTACTATCCCAGCGACGGTTAAGTTTTCCTCTATGTTGATGACCTTCACTATATATATCCGATGCCAGACTGCCTTTCTGAACTTACAACTTCAACTGGCTATTGTAAAATATTTCACACTGAGTAACTCCCATATTTCCATTTCATCATCCACTAAAACTTCAGCATTTAAAAGAAAGGAATCAAAGAGACTACACTCTTCCCAAGTGAACCTAATCTTATATGGTTTGCCCATTTCTGTAACTTCACAGGTCAAATTTCTAAGACTCATTCTAGATAAAACTTAACATACGCACCTGCATATTAAATTTCTGAGAAACGACTTGTCATCGCATGCTTGACCTATTACGTCATCTCACTTCAAAATCTTGGGGTGCTGACCGCAAATCCCTTTTACGTCTCTATATTGCCTTTCCGATCTAGGCTGGATCTGCGATGTACACCTGTTAGATCCCATCCGAAACGAGCGATCCCCATCTCCCACTGGAGAATCTGACTGTCCTGTCGGCAAACTCTGGTTGAATCCAATGTGATTCCACTCTCTCTTCGAAGGGAATACATGTGAAATGTTATCTTCTCTCTTTCAAACCCTAATACCGTCAGCTTGACGTCAGATTCTGCGGGAGTTAATGGCTACTTCTCAACATCCTTGCAAAGGTGCTTTTCTATACCATGGTATATACCTTTGGCTATTCCCTGATCCCACCATTTTGCTTTGGTCCTTGACCTCTTTTCCAAACTAGCTACCCTGCTGCCTTTGTTAGGCACCATTCCTATCTCATTCCGCAGTTAAAAGAATTTACTCCAGTGTTTACTGACGGCCCTAAAACAGGGGACAGTGTGGGCGCAGCTCCTTCCTGACCGCACATTCCAATACCCTCCCCTCATGCTTCAATTTTTAAAGAAGTACGGCTATAATGATTGCCCTTTCTCGAACTCTATCCTTAACCAAGATCACCTATGTTATTTATTCATATTTTGCCTGGGGTGAGATCCACAGGTTAGGTGCTTAAACTCCTTATTCTAAAAATACAATGATATACACCAATTTCTTCGGCTGCTCCACCCCCGTAAGAAACAACAAATCATACTATTTTGAATCCCCTCTCATATAGTAACTGGCAAACAAATCGCCGATAGAGAGCCAAATTGACAGCCTTTTCTTTTCGAGCTGTTGCAGGTACCGCATGATGGCCCTTGGACAAGGCCACCTCCATTAACTGATTACAAATCTGCTCTCAGGCAAGGCTTTCTTTGATCTTATTACAAAGTGTTGAGCATATGATCAATTGGGAGCGAAACCAAATATAAAATCGAACATTGGTGAGTGGTCTTCCTCCCACCAACATAGCGCTTACACGAGGTGATACTTGTACGCCTCCGTATTGGGCCACACCAATATCACTCAGCCACTATATGTCATGAACTTTTCCCATCTGCAAATTTGCTATCGCTACACCCCACACCCTGATCACCATAATCTTCATTGATTTTCCCCAACTGGACCCCATTCACCGTAGTATTTTTCCTTTATGGGCCATAACACCTTCTAAAAGTTATCTCACATCTTATCCGAATCTTCCCAATTTAGCAGTAACTCTTGTATCTTCAAAAAATGAATATTCTTTACAACATTTGATTTTGTTTTGTAATATTAGTATTATTTATAATGTAAGGATATTTTTATTTAGTTTTTTTATTTATCTTTGACTGAAAATTCATGCATGCTGAGGACCCACCCATGACTGCTGTATAGCCCAGTGTGGCCAGCTTCTCTGTGAGCCGTTGTAGTCCTATACATTAACTAAAAAAGTGTAATATATATATATATATATATATATATATATATATATATATATATATATATATATATATATATATATATATATATATATATATATATATATATATATATATATATATATATATATATATATATATATAAATATAATATATATATATATATATATATATATATATATATATATATATATATATATATATATATATATATATATATATATAATAAAATATATATATATATATACTAAATATATATATATAAAAAAAAAAAAATATATATATATATATATATATATATATATATATATATAAGTGCTAAAATAATTAGAACGATCTTAAACATTTTAAATTTATTTAACCGACTAGTTTCGGGTTATTACAAAACACCCATTTTCAAGGCTGAATGCATAATGATATAAACAAAATAAAACAGTTAAAATGATCATAAAATAATAATAGAAGTGCTGCTTCACTTTTTGGTAAAAAAAAAAAATTAACTAAATAGTTAGAAGAGTCAACCAAAAAATAGAAATTCAACTTCACTTAAGGATGTTTAAATTATTAAATTGTAGATTTTCATTTAGGGAGGGCTTCATGTTCCAAATATATAAAGATTCCAAAACTTCCAAATCTTCAGCATTTCCATGGTCTAAAATTTTGAAATTTTGATCCGATATATGATGATTAAACCTGGAAGAATGATTATAAATGGCCGAATAGGGTGGATGATGGAGATCCTCTAAAGTTCTACTTGAGATACCCTTGTGTTCAGCAATTCGTGTGGAGAGACATCTAATGGTCTTTCCTATGTAGAAAGCATCACAGCTATCACATTTATATAAATAAACAATTGAAGAACACAAAGCTAACGGTAGATTTTCTTTAACTTTAAAGAATTTACCAATCCTATTATCATTTATGAAAATTAATTTAAACTTAAATTGTGGGAAAGATGTATTCAATAATTGACAAATTATTTAAAAAACTACTAACGATGAAAATTCAACCTTCTCCACCTATATATTCTGCTAATAAAAAGATTCTTTATATGAAATTACCGTTTTTAGGAAGAATTAGTTACGAAATTAATAGAAAAATAACTAATTTATTGAATACATCTTTCCCACAATTTAAGTTTAAATTAATTTTCATAAATGATAATAGGATTGGTAAATTCTTTAAAGTTAAAGAAAATCTACCGTTAGCTTTGTGTTCTTCAATTGTTTATTTATATAAATGTGATAGCTGTGATGCTTTCTACATAGGAAAGACCATTAGATGTCTCTCCACACGAATTGCTGAACACAAGGGTATCTCAAGTAGAACTTTAGAGGATCTCCATCATCCACCCTATTCGGCCATTTATAATCATTCTTCCAGGTTTAATCATAATATATCGGATCAAAATTTCAAAATTTTAGACCATGGAAATGCTGAAGATTTGGAAGTTTTAGAATCTTTATATATTTGGAACATGAAGCCCTCCCTAAATGAAAATCTACAATTTAATATAAACATCCTTAAGTGAAGTTGAATTTCTATTTTTTGGTTGACTCTTCTAACTATTTAGTTAATTTTTTTTTTACCAAAAAGTGAAGCAGCACTTCTATTATTATTTTATGATCATTTTAACTGTTTTATTTTGTTTATATCATTATGCATTCAGCCTTGAAAATGGGTGTTTTGTAATAACCCGAAACTAGTCGGATTAAATAAATTTAAAATGTTTAAGATCGTTCTAATTATTTTAGCACTTCTCAAATTTATCCTTCTAAGAAGTAAACATTATTATTTTTATATATATATATATATATATATTAGATTTTTGAGTTTTTTATATATATATATATATATATATATATATATATATATATATATATATATATATATATATATATATATATATATATATATATATATATATATATATATATATATATATATATATATAGAGTTTATTATTGGTAGAATATTTCTTGATACATATCACCATGTCCCGCATTGCTGCAGGGTGGTGCCGTAGTTAGCTGGCTTTTTACTTCAACACAAATAACAAAATGATAGAAGGGGGTTTTCAGCTCCTTGCTATCAGACGAATGTAACATACAACCTTTCGTACCTGAGCTCGATTCCTCAAAAGTGCATGCCCTCACCTTTCTAGAATTTAAAGTTTCAAATTTCTTTTTTTTTCTAATTCTTCATTTAATTTTTCATTCAATATAAGTAAAAGAAATGCTGCCGAAAAAAATTGTTGCTCCTCCATCTCAGATTTCTCCTCTTAAAATATGATAAATATTTAATTAAATATTTAAAATTATATAATCGACTTGCTAGCTTGAAAATTCTTTTACTAGTTACTAAAAACCTTCAATCCCAATGAATCCCAATCTCCTGAATACACAGTCCTCAAGCACCTATTGAACTGCCGTACGTCTTCACGCTTCTTCAATAACACAATGCCAGATTTTCTCTTACTTACTTTTTCTGCATCTACAATTAAATGATTTATATATATATATATATATATATATATATATATATATATATATATATATATATATATATATATATATATATATAGTTATAGTTATAGTAGCATATATATATATATATATATATATATATATATATATATATAAATATATATATATATATATATATATATATATATATATATATATATATATATATAGTATATATATATATATATATATATATATATATATATATATATATATATATATATATATATATATATATATATATATATATATATATTAGATATTCATAAAATATACAAACTCTTATTATACAAATTTAAATCCTGTGTTAGTTTCAAACCACATAGTCTACTACCTTTTAAATAACTTATCTTAGAAATTTAAAATCCTTTGAAACAGATTTGTCTACTTTGATCTAGGCTTTAATTTTAACAGTTTTCGCTAAAACTGATAACTTCCAATATTACAATGGATATATTTTTGTTTCAAAAAGCTTAAAACTTTATTTGTATATTAGTTTCATGTTCTTCTCTTTCGAATTGTGTCATGTCAAAATTCACTATTCATTGAATTTTCAAGAAATAAATAGGGCTTTGGTAAATTTGAAATTCATAGTAATTAGAATTTTTTGCTAATTTTTCAATATATATATAGCTGCTGTACTTTTAACCAGTAACTAGATAATTATTTTTAATTCCTTATGGGAATTAAATATATCAGGTTACTAATATGCACTGCTTGGGATATTGGGAGAAGCAACTAGAGAGAGAGAAAGGTACTGTGTTTGTCTCATCCAAACCTATTAGGTTATTTTATTTTTTATAATACCAATTTCTAACAACTACATTTTCTTTCCTTTCAAGAAACCCAATTCCTTTAACCAGAGCTTTCTTCTTGAAAGGAAAGTCAATAATGAAAGTTTGGGTTAATTGGAATTATAATTAAAGCCCTATTGATTCTGATTAATGTTAATGTTCCTAACAATAAAGTTCCAAATTAAGTAAAGAACAAATTTTATTTAAAAAGAAATGATAAAAAAAAAACTATTAGTTGGTATTTATTTATTATTATATGTTAAAATGTTAAGGGAGCTATATACAGAGTTACACAAAGTAAATGACCTCAAAATATGGGTGGGAGGGAATCTTCAGTCGGTGGCTAAGGAGAATTAGCCGTTTTCTGACATTCTAATTTCCACAAGTTTCTGAGATAAACTAGGGGACAAACGTTGTCGGAACACATGACCAATTTCTGAAATTTATATTATGTATTAGCTCAATTCAATCTGATTACATAGAGTCATTTTAATAAATAATAATAATAATAATAATAATAATAATAATAATAATAATAATAATAATAATAATAATAATAATAATAATAATAATAATACACACACACACACACACACACACACACACACACAATAATAATAAAATACACACACACACACACACACACACACACACACACACAATAATAATAATAACACACAACTAAAATACACCTAAATAATAATAATAATAATAATAATAATAATAATAATAATAATAATAATAATAATAATAATAATAATAATAATAATAATAATAATAATAATAATAATAATAATAATAATAATAATAATAATACACACACACACACACATAATAATAATAATAATATAATAATAATAATCAAAACTTTAGAGACTTAATAACGATCTCAACCAACAGTCACGTGTTACCTCACGCTCACCTACTTTACACGGGAATAATAATAACACACACACACACACACACACACACACACACACACACACACACACACACACACACACACACACACAATGAAGAGTTAGGAAATTTAGTAATGGTCTCAATAAACAACAACATGCTATCCCAATTTAATATGATCACATGAACCTTGTGTTAACAACTTATGAAGGAGGAATGAAATTTCAGTGAAAATATTTTGGTCGTTGGAAATAATTCCATATTTGTTGTTAAATATATGCAATCAGTCTGATACATTTCAATTTATTTAAATACAAAGAAATGTAAAACGGGCATAAAATTAAGAATAAACCTCAACGAAATATATATATATATATATATATATATATATATATATATATATATATATATATATATATATATATATATATATATATATATATATATATATATATATATATATATATATATATATATATATATATATATATATATATATATATATATATATTAGTGATGTATCGGATGTCAAATTTTTTACATCCACAGATGCGGTTGTGATATTTCTATTATCTGCAGATGCGGATGTGAAAGCGGATGCGATTTTACATCTGCGTATGTTGTTAATGTCATATCCGCGCGGATGTGGATGCGGATGCGGATATAATAAATAAAATGATATATATATATATATATATATATATATATATATATATATATATATATATATATATATATATATATATATATATATATATATATATATATATATATATATATATATATATATATATATATATATATATATATATATTTTTTTTTTTCAATAAAATTAAAAATTTACAAGGATGTGCGACGCGGACCCCACTCTCTTTTCATCTTACCATCCGCATCTCTCCCCAACCTCCACCCATCAGAAAGTAACTTACAAAATTATGCTCAACTTGAAATAATTTCTATTACTCAAAATTTATATGAGGTAAATTATGCTTCAAAAATAAAAGTTTTTCTGCCTTCTCGCCCAGAAGTCGCATACGCTTCTCATCGTAAATGAGACCAGCTGAGCTAAATAATTGTTCACTTGCAACACTGCTCGGAGGGCAACTAAGATAAATACGAGCAATTTTCACTAAAGTTGGATATTCTTTTCCTTTTTCTTTCCACCACTTCATACTGTTTTCCTTCTCGCTTAACCTCTTTTCTTTATGATATTTTTCTATTTCTGTCACTGATTCATTATCAGTCACATCTTCATCATCACTACTGGAGGCAAGAATTATGCTAATTGTCTCCCTTAATGATTTGCTTGCACCACTTGGTGCTGGTGATCCTCCCATTTTTTTCGCTTTATTTGTGGCTCCTCGATGCCACCTTTATTCTCATAAGTAAACTTTTCGCAAAGTTTAGCAATGGATAATTTTACTTGCTCCGTTATTTGGCGAGAAGAAAAAACTTCCCTTTATATCTAGGGTCAAGATAGGTTGCAATACTGTACATATCATCTGTTTCAATTCCCATAAATCTACTGTTAATTTCATCTTTTATAATTTCAGTCATAATATTTATTACTTCTCTTTGCTCTTCGGAGCATTCATCAGAGGAGGATGAGGGTTCATTTACATGAGAAACCTCTGTAGCAAAATTTGATGCAAGATTAACTTTAAGGCCCACTATGTGAGGTATGATGTCACCAATAGTTGAAGTCGATTCACTGAATTTCTTTGTCATGTCTTCAAAAAGGCTACAAATTTTAGATCTTCTGCCTTTCTACTAATCTTGTGCTTCTGTTCCTGTTCTCCTAAAAAAAAAACAGATTTTCACGCCTTTGAATATCTTAATACTTCTCAAGAGACTGTTGTCTTCTCATCCAAATACTGAGGTCCTCTATTTAGGGATTTCAATGTACAACACTGAATGGTTGGGGTCCTCTCATACTGATTTAGGTGGGGAGGCCGAATCATTTAGCATTCTCAACGATCTAGAGCAACTAATTAAAGAACCAACACACATTCCGATCGTCCCAACCAAATTCTTGAACACATTTGATCTATGTTTCACCAGTCTTTTCTCTATAAATACACCACTTCTATTGGTAAATCTGACCACAACCTTATATCTCAATTTTACCTTCTCTCCAACAGCTCCATCCTGCCCTACGCGTTTTCTCTGGCACGCTAGCTATAACTGGAATGACTGCTTTGTCTCTGGTGATGCTTCCGCTGATAAGGTGGGAGCTGTAATCGTTGATGGATGAGCAGGTTCATTTCTTCGACTAAATCTTCTCTCTCCTCATAATCCATGGTTCGATCGTACTTCTGTTCTCTGGCCATTCAGGCTAGAGACAATTCGTATCGGGGGTGGAAAAATTCTCGTTCTCATATCACTCTAGCTAATTTTCATTCAGCTAGAAATCGTTGCAGGGATACTCTTCAACGAATAAAGCGGGCTTTCATCAAACGAAAGTGCGTTAACCTCCTTGGCTCTCCTACTGACAAATCTTTCTGGCCTCTTACCAAAAACATCTCCAACAACTTCTGTAAATCTACCTTTCCTCCTCTTATTCAATCTGATGGTTCTGTTGCTAACTCTCCAACTGAAAAGGCCAATCTCTTCGGCCTCCTATTTTCTTCTAACTCAACCCTGGACGATTCTGACATTCCTCCTCCTCCTACTTCTCCTCTCAGGTGTCCTATGCCTTTGCCTGTGATTACATTTGGTGCAACTGCTATGATAAAAAAAATTGAAAGAAATGATTGTAGGTGCAAAATTAAGATACCTATTATTGAATGGGAACCCTTTGTAGGTAAAAAAAAAATCAACTTGGGACAATTGATAAAGCAGTAACAGTTTCGAAAAGAAGGATGCAAGAAAAATTATAAAGGTTAAATGTTTAATCTATTGTAAGTCAGTCTAGGCAAGGGTAGGGGTTGTAGCAGCAGCAGTAGAAGTACCCGAGCTGTAGAAATTTGTGTCCCTTCAACCAATGCAGGATTAAACTTTGATGTTGGGGAAGAAGAGATATTTATTTCGATACAGTGGTTAATTTGTTTCTTTCATGCAAATGAATTTCCATTCAGACACATATTCGAGGCAACTGTGAAAAAACATCAGAACCAAAAACTTTTAAGGGTACCATTGGAAATAAAATTGAAGATGTAAATAAGCTGGAGATAGTTGATTTTGAACTTGTAAACAGTAACCTTGAAAAGATCCTCGAAGATATCGTTAAGCAAATTAGCACTGACCAAATATATTTGTATGGAAAGTATATTAATATAAAATCAGGGAATATATCGCCATCATTAGCCAAGAAATCTCCAGCTACCCTTCGTCATGCCAGATGGTTAACAAAGGCAAATAGAACCTTACGGTTATATGTTTCCACAAAGCTTCCAAGCAAGGTTTATCAAAATCTAACAAATATAATAACAAAAGTTTACACACCAGGGTGGGTTTGGATAAAGTCACATCCAAAGGAAACTGAAGTTGCACGTAATTTTTGGTACTTGATGTGCCTACTTAAAGACGTGGACAAAAAACATGCTATGATTATGGAGTGTGTACTA
>JABUQX010092507.1:0-2500 GCA_015478945.1 Trachelipus rathkii | reverse complement strand
GGGCCGGGGCCGGGCCGGAAAGCCGGGGCCGTGCAGGAGCAAGAGTCGCAGCGCGATTGCTTGGCATAAATTTTTTTTTAGAAATATTTTTTTAGATGAAAATTTAGTCTCAGTCAAGACGCCCTGAACAATTTTCAAATAGTGCAGAATCCTAGTCCGGAGCCGGAGCCGGAGCAGGAGCATTGGGTATAATTTTTTTTTCAAGAAAATATTTGTTTAGGTGAAAAATATATTACAAAAGAAGGGCTGAACAATTTCAAAATAGTGCATAAACCGGAGGCTGGAGACTGAGCCGGAGCCGGATTCGCGGAGCCGGAGCCAAAGTCTGAGTAAAATAGTTATTTTCCTATTTGGTGGTGTTGGAAGTATATATATAATATATATAATATATATAGTGAGAGATATAGTATATAATATATATATATAATAATATA
The DNA here is from genome assembly GCA_015478945.1 of Trachelipus rathkii. Classification (NCBI taxonomy): domain Eukaryota; kingdom Metazoa; phylum Arthropoda; class Malacostraca; order Isopoda; family Trachelipodidae; genus Trachelipus; species Trachelipus rathkii. Next base: position 2,066 of record JABUQX010092507.1, on the reverse strand, counting down.
TATATATATATATATATATATATATATATAGATATATATAGATAATATATAGTATATATATTATAATTATATATATTATAATATATATATATATATATATATATATATTAATATATATATTAATATATAATATATATATATATATTATATATATAATATATATATATATATATATATATAGTATATATTAACATATTATATATTATATATGTTTAGATATATATATATATATATATATAGTAATATATATATAATTATTAATATTATATATTATATATATTATTATTAATATATAATAAATATTATATATCTCGTATATATATATATATATAGATATATATGAGTAGATATATATATATATATTAGAATGATATTAGTTTAGAGAGCTATATATGAGATAGATGAATATGAATATATATATATAATATATTATATATATAAATATATATTAATAGCGGAAGAGAGACACCGAAGGAGAGGGAGTGATAGAGTATATAATATGAGGTAAGTATATATATGAGTATATATATATAGATATATATATATAATTATATTATAGTAAGATATATATATATATAAAAGAAGTTCGTGAGAGACGAAATATAATATAATATGATATATATAATATATATATATAATAATGATATATAAGTAAGATGAATAGATATATAGTATATATAATTCATGACTATATATATACGATAGATATAATATAGTATGAGTATATATATAGTATATCAGAAATAGATATAGAGAGTATAGTATATAGAGATATAATATATTATAGATATATAGATGAGCAGTATATAGATATAAATAGATAAGAAGATATAAGAGATATATAGATAGATTTATATGAAAATCAATAAGAAAGAGAGAAAGGAAAGAGACCAAACGAAGATTTATATAGGATAGTAAGTATATAGATTAGTATAGAACGTGAAAGATATGATAATAGTGAGATAATATAGTAATAGATATATGATAGCATCATATAGAGAGAAGATACTATAGAGATGAAGTAGTTAATATGAGAGAGAGATATGTATATAGACGAGAAGAGATATATAGATGATAGAGAAGAGAGAGAGTGAGAGAGACGAGGATATATAGATATGAATAGTATCAAATATGAAATAATTAGATAGATATATATATATAAGTAATAGATAGTAAGAGAGTATATATATAGAGGGTATTTTATATATAGAATATATAATAGATATAGTTTTAGATATAGATATGAGTGAATAGATAATAGATAAAGAGATAATATAATATATAAGATAATATAGATATTATGAGAATTAAAATGTGTGGAACAGTCTGAAAAGGAAAATGAAAATTTCAAAAAAGATTTTTCGCGTTTGATTCTTATCATTGCCATTAGCGTTAGATGAGAAAGTTAAGTGAGAAAATATATGGCTTCGAGTAGCACCTAAATCAAAGGTAAAATTCAAATACCCTTTATAACTAAGATCACGGAATTTAAAATTCATTTACTCAGTTTGAATAGTAAGGGTGGAGTGTCAAAGTAATTGTACTGTGTGAACAATTGCAACAAATTGATAGAAATGGAATAGTGATCATAGATCTCTAGATTGTTAAAAGTTTTTTTGTATTTTTTTTTTGTGAATCAAATGAAAATTAGTATCAGGATTGTGTAAAACCTATCTTCAGTAGTACGCGTGAAAAATGCATGTGTTTTAGTGCTAAGGCATTGAAAAGTAGTCTTGAAAAGGTTCTAGGATGAAGATTGTATTGACATTTTTTGTACGAAGAAGTCAATAACATCCAGAAATTCTTACACGACCCCACCAGAAGAGAAGAAGATTTTTTATTTGTTTTGTATTTTTTTTGAAGGTAAAATAAGATGAGCAAAAGTTAGATTCATCAGAAGAACAGGACTTTTTCAGGATAGATTTTAATTAATCGGAGAGGGTATTTATTTAATGAAGGAGATGGATCCATAAATTCACCAGCAAATAGGGCTTTTGGACAACGCACCAATGCTAGGGATAACACGTCAGATTCTTCTGGGGTGCTCCTGCGGTAACTAGCAATCA
>JABUQX010092506.1:45000-50388 GCA_015478945.1 Trachelipus rathkii | reverse complement strand
TGTACAGAAGGGCGGTTGCTGTGCATTCCTACTCTACTTTTTCAGTCATGCTTCTCTTGATTACCAAGTGGATATCCAAATGATATGTGAAGGGTGCTGTACTAAACTCGGTAGAATGAAGTATGAGAAATATTGTGAAGTGTAATACTGGCTTAGATCTGTTGGCAAAATCTCAACCTCAACCCCTGCAAATCACAATCCTCATGCTATTGCCAGTCTCATGCACCCTCAACGCACAATCATCCAGCGCGAGGAAGAGTAAATATATGCATCGAGTGCGAGATCGAAGGCGTTATTGAGCGTGAGAGTATAATGAGGTCCACTAAGGCGTGTGCGCTAATCGGAGTGCACAGCAAACTCTACCTTACAGTTCTATACGATCCTAAATTGGAACAGCCCCTAACCAATACGGGAAGAAAAAAGAATGTATCGGATATTAAAGAATTGTCATACGATGTAGGAAGGACAAAGTCGACTGGAGTGGGAGAAACGCAGTTCTATACCAAGATGCCATTGCAAAAATTATTAAACCCCAAAGGAGAGAAGAGATGGGGAGTCATCTACAAACAACACTAAAAAACCGATCGCCAAGGATCTCAAATCTATCAGGTTGATCAGTGTAAGAGCGCGTAGTAATAGAAGAAAATGATAACTTTTAAAAAACCTTAGGAGGAGAGCTTTACAAGAGAATTAACGTGTTCGCGTATAAATTCCACGTAACCACCCTCCGTCTCTGCCACACGAATATATATATAAATAGTAAGACACAATAATATTAATAACATGAGAAAGATAGAATAAAGAGTGGATCACATAAATAATAATCTTCGATTACGTAAATAGTTTATAATAAAGTGAGATACATATAAATATGTAATTAATTAACAATATTCAATCTTCACTGAATTAATAATAATGATAGTGCTATGTAACTATGGCCAATATTACAAACTGTAATAACTTCAACTTTAATTAATTTTCCTACCTAATAAACTTAAGATGAACACCCGCAAGATAGGCAGATTTGGATATACATTCAAAAGGACACCAAACGGCTAGATCATAGCTCACTCAAGTATCGCTATAGCTCAAATACAATTTAATATATACGTGTTATCAAAGTGTAAGAATAATAAAAAAGTCATTAAAATACTCTCTCAATTATACTCACGACGTGCCTATCCATACTCTCATGTGATAGTTGTGCGAAGCAGATAAATTAACTTATATATATTATAATAATTAATTAATTATATAATAATATATAAATTATATATATATATTATATAAATATATAATTATTAAGATATTTATATATATATTATTAATATAAAATTAAATAATATAATATTAAATTATATATATATATAAGTATAATATAATTATAAATTATATATATTAATAATTTATAATATTAATTATAATATAATAATAAATAATTATATATTATTATTATATATATATATTAATTTATTATCTATTAACTAATTATTGTAAATTCTGTACTAATGTATCAAGCGTATTGTCACTTAAATAACACGTGCGCTATATATTCAGCACGCCGTGTGTATACTTTCTTAAATAGAAATAAGAGAGGATATATAAAAGATGATAGTAGTGGTGATACGATATAACACAGCCTACTCTCCCACTCAACAACCCCCCTCCTCTCGCCACCACTAACCCACCTCGCACTCCAACTCACCACACAGCTAATATTCCCATCGCAACACTACTCATACCTCTTCACTACCATAATACCCTCCACCACACTCACTCTCAGAGCGTATCTTCCTGATATTCACCAAGATTACCAACCTTCACTTCATATTGTCATGCGCGCCAGAATACTCTTCGCGTGTGATCGTAACTCACCGCTGCAGGCGACACACTATCTCACAATTATAACGTAATCGCATCACAAGGCTCACGTATGCGTCTGTATACTCTACATCATTTGCTACACCAAGATGGGCCCGTATAAACCAAATCTTAAAATACAATCCTCATATTACTCCGCTCTCGCGGAAACCAAACCCGAAACTTCACAACCTTTAACAATCTCCTCCCATACACACACAACCTACACCAACTAAACACTAATCCTCGTCAATCACACTGTACTCAATCATAATTTAACCTACCGTAAAGACCGGACCAAACTCACGCACTCACTAAAACCCTCTCAACTACCCTTATTTATCTTCGCACAATAATCTTTCAACTTTTCTTACTGGACCTGTTGACATATCAACACCACCCTAACGTTTATTACACACCCATCAACACCTAGCTTAGTAGTGATTATACACAATATATTATTTCAAACCATTACTAAATCTTAACATCTGATTATGATAAATCCCCCCCTTTTATCCCATAACTTACTCTCAGAACACACTTCATACACGCCTCATTTCCTTCTCACTACACTCTATATTAGATATGTTCTAATCTACTCCGTTCATATATATCCTCATACATACCCCCTTTACCCGAAAAAATATATATACTCTCTGAGGTATGCCTAAATAACACAAATCGTGATAGCTTATCTAAGTGCCGAGAACGTCACACCCGCCCCGAAACTTCAAGACCTCATAACCCTTCACCACCTTATCTACAAATGCTATATCCATCCATACCTCCTAACCAGAATACTTGACCTAAGATCAACCAGATTGCCTTTTTAACTCTCAATTTCCTTGAACCCATGTGGAAGTTGAATATGAAGTTAAGCCCCACGTGATTGTCCAGACACACGTAATCTTCCCCAAAGAGCTGGCCCTGGATCGACAAGTACACTATACCCGCGGGACGCAACATTCACGCCGTTCGTGTAGAACTCCCTATCCACGGACAAACCAACCCCCTTCCTGCACCGACAGTCGCACGCAACAGGTAATCTAAATTGTTCACTATACCCTTAACTCCGAATCTAGTATATCACTCGTTTATCACACCAATAATTAGTTCCACCCACCACACCCAAATCGCGTTGTCAACTTACAATCCGGTCACAATTGCATGTCGAATCCATCTGCTACATGTCATTAGAGTATACACTCATTAACACATATCCATTATAACTAAAATTTCAGATAAACACACGGACAGAATTTAACCACCCTGCTCACACACGTACTGATACGACACCTCACTACGAGAAGACATATTCATCACACGTCTCCACACTACAACTACTCTCACGAACAGACAGGAAACTGATCCTGATATATCCTAATAATAGTGCGGAGAACTCTGAATAACCTAAGCATATAAATCACGTATAATTACCCACGCACGCACATCCAGATGTTACTGTCCACAACACCACAAACAACAACTCTCACTCTCTCATCCTCAATAAATCAAATGAAGTCGCTTGCTCTCTAAATATCGTAAAGAAAAACAATCCAATTAACAACATACTTCCACTATCATCAACTCTAAAGTTCACGTTAGCTCTCACAAACGAATATCATTAGTGTCTCAACACTCCTCATCCTAGCAACAAACCCTTATCTTCTCTAACTACACCTATCCTCCTTGTCGTATTGTTCTCCGCACTTCTCATTCTCTCTCCCGGTAACCCTCTGCACATCATTCTATCTCCATTAACTACGAAGATACATAACAACACCACCCCTGGTGAGAATAACAAAGCTTAAATCTCAAATGACACCGACCAACTTAAAACATAATAACCTCTATAATTCCAAATTTCAAATGCCTATCCACCCTCTCAACCAGTCACTCACACGAACAACTAACGAAGAGACACCGATGCCTGCACGCACATACCATGCACACACATAGTTCAGGTGTTGTAATGATCGCTACATACACTCCAATTACGAGTATACAAGTGTATCACTCTCACATAGTGAGAGTAGCCGAAGAAAGGTGATAAATAACAAGCCTAATCGGATCCACTTCCCGCGCCCATAGTCAATACCACCTTAGTCTCACAACGTCTCAAAGTGTCTACACTCTTATGCCGATAAACTCTCATTAATTACTAATCCATGAACGCTGCAAAGACTCTACTCATTTTTTACCTGCGGAGTTACTCAATCTAGAACCTAAGAGTAATTGAAAAGATAAGAAGTGCCGAACTTGAGTGTGTGAATAGATTTAATCCCATTCGCCACACCTCCCATCATGTACAAAAAACACCCGAACATTACCTAAATTACACCCTCATCCTCAAAATCGAGCGTACAAATGGCAAGATAGTCTAACATATTGCCCCTCCCCCACCCCAACCTCAATTTCAAATATCCAAGCTGATGAACTCCACGACACATCATAATCTCACCAGCTCAGTACCTAACCAATCTCGGTGAGTGCCACTCCCCCTAATATCTCGCTACTCACGCAATATCTCCTCTGACCCAAAACCCCTCACGTGTCTCTCTACACAATTTGTTTAAAATTGACTGCTTCCAAGAACGAACTAGACATTAACACATGTGAATTACACATAGATTGTATCCGTCACCAGCGTCTGACGAGTGGCCTATGAACCACCACCCACTCACTCTATCCTGTGTCATGTGCTCGCTTCTCTGCACGCCCTCTGCACACAGCACCACCTCACTATTCATAGAAAACACACTCTGAACTCGTCATGCTATCACAACTCCGCACTCCCCAAGTCTCTTGGCACACTGTCCTAATCCTCCCGACACATTATATCGACAAGACACTACCTTATGCTTGCGTTATGCAAACACACACTACTCACACTCAACATCACACTCAACCAATTTACGCGGCAGACAGTCTCCTACTCTAGCACTCCGCACACCCGCCTTATGTTATCGTTCCACATAACTATATACTTAAGTCCAGCACATTTATGCAAATCTCATGATCCTAAGAATATGCTACACGATCACACAACTCACCCCTCCAACGCGTAACTCCTCGACTCCTCGCCCCCCGTACGTTACTAATGTACAAAAGAATACTTCTAAAGAAAAATCTGTTCAAGGTATTCGTCCTCAAAAAGCAAAAAATCGTGATCCGCTCTAATATCGTCCACTTCATAAAATTTTACTCCTCTCAACTCTATCTCTCCACCATTAATTGTCGAAGCAGTAGCACGCTACGTCTCTTATTTCCACATCCAACACAATGGTTCCTTCAATCACGCCTCTAGCGTACTACCTATCCACCCTTACCTTGCACCAACCAAGAATATGTGAGAACTACACGACGTACTGAAGCTCACCACATACACTCCACGCCGCCTTAACACTCACCTTATCATTATTAACCATCTAAGGTATGAGAATTTTCTAACACCACATCACTGGCTCATTCTAGGTGTAGCGCGAGCTGAATAACAACATCACATACTACGCAACGCGTAACACCGGC
>JABUQX010092506.1:32500-40000 GCA_015478945.1 Trachelipus rathkii | reverse complement strand
GAGAAAATTAACTCATAGGATATAATTCTCATTTAGTGTGGTAAAGTCTGCTAAATATTACATCCATCACTAATTTAATTAAATCTGGAATAAATCAATCCAACCATCTCATTGAGAAATGACAGTAGTACTGAGTCAACTATGCTTATTAAATTATTAAAGATGAATAATGATGAAGAATAGAAAAAACTTAGTGAATTATTAAAAAACGAACTTTTGATTTTTAGGTAGTGTTTTTCGCCTATAAATTTAACGTAAAAGTAGACTCTAAGTGTAAAACTGCTAATATGAGACGGATACTCATTTAATCGTATTACACAACACTAAATTCGGCTTATCTACGTCACGTAAATAAACAAAACAGTTAAGGTACATTGCATTCTGATTAAGTAGAAGATAATAAAATTGTAAAGCTTTATTACCTTGAATTTGTTATTTTATTGATTTTTAAATTTTATTTTTGAAAATTCTGATACTACTTACTTTATCATTATATAATATAATAATAATAATGTTTGATATTAATTAATATAATACAACATTATGTATCAATATCGACCTGTTTCAATAGCCACCATTTAACTCTAAATTTATGTTTGAAATCTTTTTGTATAATTTATTTCATTATATGTTTTTTAAACAGTTGTGTAGTATTTCATTAAGAACTATGTGATAAAAATTATTTGATGCTATATAAATTGGAGTATTATGTTTATAACAATATGATAATATAGTTATCTATAATTATGTAATAAAGCCCTTTAATTATATAAAACAATTGGCGTATGATTTCCTAAAAACTTATTATATATATTATATTTAATACTATATATAATATTAATATTATATATAATATATATTTATATATATTATATATATATATATAAGATAATTAATATATAAATATAAATATAATATTATAAATATTATATAAATATATAATAAATATATATAAATATATTCTATTATATAATATATTATATATAGTATATATATAATATATATATAATAATATATTATAATAATATAAAAAGATGAAAAATTATGTAAATTGAGCTCGAGAAAAACCATTTTTATAATGAAACAGATTTATAACTTCATAAGAGTAAGTGTTTAAAGACAGTACGGAAATTTGATAATAATAAGGAAGAGTGAAACCAAAGTGAGACCTTGCAAAGAGGACCCACTTATATTATAATCAAAATATTATTCTGTCGAGCTTTCGACCTGGCTCGAACTTATCGCGGATAACATCTTCTATATATTGAAGAGTTCTAATACAAGTATCTTCAGAATCATACTAACATACCATCATATAACAAAATTAAAGAAATGAAATCAACCTCCGACTCCGACTACTAACAGTACAATTAATAATACAATAACACCTAATATTGAGCTCAAATAGAAGTCTCCAGATTAATATATAGGTGGGGAAAACATAAAATGAAATGAATCACATTTAATTGGAAGTAGATTTCAATAGACAGTTACTGATAGAATATGAAAGAGATTTTATGTTGTACTGTTACAGCAATATTTTTTATTATTGCGTGGTCCATACTGAGATGAATAAATATATAATAATATTACTAACTTTTATCCATTAGTGGGAAACAACTACCAAATTATATGCGTTTGATATACATGAATTTAGTACAATGTTAAATCGAGTATATAGTTCAGATCACAGCTGAGCGATGAACAAAACAAATAATATTTCAGTTTCGGAAACAAATGTAGAAACGCCCCCCTTTTTGTGGAAATGAAATTATTTATTTTTATTTTAAAACAACCATTATAAAATTAACACTTTAATACATAAAATTTCAATAATAATAAATAAAATAATAATAATAATAATTAAAATAATAATAATAATAATAATAATTAATAATAATAATAATAAATAATAATAATAATAATAGGCATTAAAACAGAATCGCTTATGAAATAAAAAAAAATAAAAGAATTTCTGACAAAATTTAAAGAAGTGGATTTTTATTAATTTAGTATATAATATATACTATATATATTATATATATAATATAATTATTATATATATATATAATATATATATATATATATATAAAATATATATTATATACTAATATTATATATCGGATGGCCTAAAATACACAAAAACTCGGAAAATTCACCTTTAAGACCTGTAATATCTATGTGCAACGGGTACACACGAAATTGCCCAATATCAGAACAGCATTATCCGACCATATCTTAAAAACTCTTTCATAGTTAAATCAAATAATGAAGCATTATGTAAATTATCAAAACTTAAAACTTGAAGTGCACTAAATATTCGCCTCAACTTGATTGTAAAATCTCTGTTCATAAATGTAACCGGTTCCTTGATACGATTGACATAATAATAACGAAGTGTATCACTCAAATAACCTACCCCACCAGATATATCAGAAACAACATATAAGGAACCTTTTATAATTTGTTGTACTCAAACAACGGTTAAATTTAAAGAAAACATATAATTCTACAAACTGATGTGAGTGCAATCCGGCTCAGCCATTTGGACCTAGCATTTGCTGACTTTCTATATGTCAGAGGCAGGGAAACAACAAAAAATCCTTCGTGAATTTGGCGATGCGCAGCACAGTATTTTACATTAGGTATGTCGACGACACCCTCCCTATTTTTAGGAACATAGATCATATACATCAGTCATCAATAGAATTCAAGAGTTGCATGCACATACACATACGGAACTTAGGTTAATAATGCTATCTGTTTTTATACATCAAAATCAATGTTAATTCTGATGGCTCATTATTCTACAGGAACATTACATGTCAAAACCCACAATGATAATTAGTCTGTATATGAACTTATGGATCATTCACAGACTATTTACAAAGAATCTATCGTAAAAATTTTAGTTTACAAAGCATACAACCTATGTTCAACTTGGAAAGACTTTGATTGAAAAATTTGCCGTATAAATTTAAAATTTAATTTAACTTTGATCAATTCCACAATATTCAGTTGAAAATTTAATGAATAAAACACTTACAAAAATTATTATAACTAAAGAAAGTAAAAATTAATCAAAAAATTCGCATAAAAATTTCTTCTTTTAAAACTTCCAAATGCTATAGACTTAGAGAAAGTTGCCTTCGTAATATTTGAATCACAACCTGCAAAACTAAAGACCCACTAGTCACACTTTCAAAAATTAAAATCAGGACAATATACCATAAGTTGCCAAACCAACTGTCATCTTCCTTTAACACAAGAGATGCTTTGCCCGACAACCATCAACGTGTGTACCAATTTAACTGCCCGGAGTTAGACTGTCGACATTAAATTGCGTTACACGAAGAATAGATTGTCGGACAGGGCATATCAAAATCTCTACAGTCCCAGCAAAATCTTTGAACATTTCAAACGGCACATGGTCAATTTCAACTATTAGTCATGATTTCTAAAGCACTTCACAATATTATAGGATCGTGTGAAGTCCCCAAAACCTAAATGCGGAGCCTTCAAACATAAAAACACGCAACCAGACTAACATGAAATTTTATGTATTTATCACGTCAGACTCAATATCATTTGATTTACTTATTTTATATATAAACTTAAAGACCATCGCTTTACAAGAAAATAATCCTCTGAAAAGATGTCTCAAGTATAGAGTCGAAACGCGTCGCGGAAATCTATGTAAATATATGCTACTTCTTCTCCTGTATATTATTTCAAAGATATTTTAAGGAAATTAAATTATGCAACAAAAAATAAATATTTAGAACGTGGGAAATAAAATCAAAATCTTTTATAATAATAATAATAATAAAATAATAATAATAATAATAATAAAATAATAATAATAATAATAATAATAAAAATAATATTCTCTAAATTTTCGACTCGTCGACTGCCGACTAAACTACACATAATCTTCTCGACTTCGGATCCGACTTCTGACTCCACGTTTGCACAAGAGTTTCGACTCCGACTCCGGGAAAATTGCACGACTTCACGACTCCGACTCCGACTCCGCAGCCCTGGTGTATAATGTGAGGGAATATTGATATTTCAGTACGGTCCAACCATCGTAACCATGGTTTGTTCTTGTAATACATTTAAAAAGGTGTAGCAATGGACATTATAAAATTTATCCAAGGGATCTGATTTATTTTAAAATAATGGTACATGTGTGTTAATTACACATCTGATTTTTCAACTTGACATCCTTACCCACCCTGTGATCCTTCCAAAACGAGTATTGTTTGGGTATCAGATAATGTCCATGGCCACCGAATGCGTGCCTCAGCTGCAGTGAAGGAAGGAAATGAAACTATATACTTCGATGTAACATTAAAGTATAATAATATGATCCCCACACTGAACAGCCTAATGGAGAAAATTATGGAAACGAGTAATGTGTATAAAACATTTATAGTTAATCTAAAACGATTTAAAATGAAGATCCCCCTCCCAATCCATCTAAAAATTTAACCTAAGAAACGTGTTTTGGCCAGTGTTTCTTTCAGACATACTTCCGGGGGGGCATTTCCCCCCCGGAGACAGTCGAGGGCCCCCCGGAGAAAATCGAGCATGAATTATTTTTTGCCGTAAGTTACAAAATAAAGCAAATAAATATAAAAAGTATGTTTAAATCTATATTATCTAGCCATAAATAATAAAATCAGCCAGAATGCATGGAAACTTGCTAGATATGGCCATAAAATAGCAAAGTTGTCAATTCTGACTTCTGAGAAAATGGGTATTGCTATAGAAATTTCTTTCGGAAAAGGTCCTATTAGGTAAGGAGTGCCTTAGTTAATATATAGTTATTAGTGTTTTTTTTCTCATGATCTCCAATATATATATATATATATATATATATAATATATATATATATATATATATATATTATATATATATATATATATATATAATATATATAATATATATAATTATATATTATATAATATATATATTATATATTATTATATATATATATATTATATATATATATTATATATATTATAATATATCATATGTATATATATATATATATATATATATATTATATATATATATATATATATATATATATATATTAATATTATAATATATATAATATTAATAATATATAATATATATATATACAGTGGCGTATCCAGGATTTTTTTTCGGGCGGGGGGCCAGACAAAAATCGTTTCTATATATATATGACGTATATATATATATATATAAATATATATATATATATATATAATAGATATTATATATATATATATATATATATTATAATATATATATATAATATATTATATATATATATTATAAAATTAATTAACCTCTGGACTTTATTGTTTTAACGGGATATGGTACTTAAAAAATGTTTTAGTGTCTAACAAAAATTCGGGGGGGCCATGGCCCCCTGGCCCCCCCCCTGGATACGCCACTGTATATATATATATATATATATATAAGTCATCCCCCTAATTACTGGAACAAAATTGCACCTGCAAAATATTGCAATCAAGTGTGACGTCAATAGTGACTTAGAAAAAAACGTTCGGTGTGAAATTAATGGAGGAGTTTGTATCTGAAGTGCGCCTGATTGTTGATGAAGATAAGAAAAATGCAATTAAAGGGATAAAAATATACTGCGATAGTGTAATCGAAGAAATTGAAGAAGGTCAACGACAAATCAATTGATATATTGATATTTGCCAGTCGCTTTGAGACGTTTCATTTATTAACAAATTTGTACCGGCATATTTGAGTTAGAAAAGTTTTGTGACAGATTTTCCTGTATGTTAATCGGAAGGGTGTAACTAGCTTGACCTGAAACCTCATTTTTCATTCAATTCCATTTGCTCGAAAGCGAAATATTTAAAGCAAATGAAAGCCCATTGGAAAATATTGGAAGCGGAAGTGGGATATTGCGAGTTACAAAAGCTCTGGGAATTCTTTTCTTTGTTCATTCCCTGAATGACTAATCTCGGTTAAAAGATCGTTCAGTACTATGAACCGAATACTAAGTAAGACAAAAATAGAATGCTGCCAGGAACCTTAATGCATTGTAATGATGATAAGCATCGATTGGTCTTGAGAATCCAACTGAGGATTTTCTAAAAAAACTGTAGACTGTATGCGACGAAGAAAATCGTCGTATGCGATTCCTTTAAACTTACTTTTTTAATACCCCTAACTACTAAGTACTAACGTCGGGGATACGGCCTGCGAAAGTGTTTATATATATATAAGTATATATATATTAATAATATATATATATATATATAATATATATAATATATTATATATATATATATATAATATATATAATATATATTATATATATATATATATATATATATATATATAATATATAATGTAAATAAGGAAAGAACATTTTATGGGAAGATAAAGATCTTATAATTGCGGATTAATATGCAATATTTTAACATCTATATATTATATATATATAGTATATATATATATATAATAATATATATAATATATATATATATATATTTATATATATAATATATATATATATATATATATATATATATATTTTATATTTGTCACCACCACACACGCGTGCAGCCCTATTCAAGGGGGGGGTGTTGCACGCCTCAGAAGTTCACAACTAACGCAAATTACGCAGATGAGCACAGACGCAGGCTTTGAAGTGCGGGAGATTAAATTCAGCAGGAAACACAGAAGATGGAAGAGAATTCCACAGAACAGAAGTGGCTGGAAAGAAGAAGCACCGCAGCGAACTAGCGTGAAGTTGCCAATATCCACACAAAACTCATGCGCAGACACAGCACCCCTTGTGCTACGAGGACGTCGTAAAGGTGGAGGTACGCGAGTGACAAGTTTCCTCGAGCACCTGCCGCTGCGGTACCTATAGAAAAGAGATAAAGCACCAACATCGCGCCGCAAAGATAGAGGGTCAAGTGAAGTGGAAAGTACGGAACAGTTTATAAGTCTTTTGGCCTTTGACTCGACCCTGTCCAAAAGCCGGGTGAAACCAGAGCCCCCTGAATGAGAGCAGTACTCCATACAAGCGTCGGATTGAGGAGTTGTATAGCTAAGCAAACAACCTAGCAGTCTAAACAGAACCCAGTTTCTTTGAGGCCGCCCTAGCAACCGTTGTGATGTGAGGTTTCCAAGACATTTTTTTGTTTATGTTAAGGCCAAGGATGTTTATATTGTCAACAGGAGAGACGAGAGAACCGTCGAAAGAGATAGGAAAGTTGGAAGGTGTTTTAGAGAGGGAGATTTGTAGAAGTTGAGTTTTTAAAGAATTAAATTTCACAAGGTTCAGACGACCCCACCCGGAAATTCTATCCAGATCAGCGAGAATAGAATCGAAAGATTAAGACGAGAGGCAATTCTTGGAAGAAAAGAGGGAGCAGAATTGAAATTGAGTTGAAGAATGAAGGGTCGAGTCATCGCCGATTACGAGTGGATAGAGTTAGATGTGCAGGTTGGAGAAGA
>JABUQX010092506.1:5000-27500 GCA_015478945.1 Trachelipus rathkii | reverse complement strand
TTTATCTCGTTGTTTAGTAAAGCCATCACATGAATAGCAGATTATATAAAATTTTTTTGTTCCAAGCTTAAATTGTTAGATTGCAAAAAAAGCCAAAAAAGCACTTTAATCATTAAAATATACATTATAATTATTAGTCTTCAAAAGACATGTACACTTAAACAAGATAACTTAAAAATGAAAAAAATATTATTTGGCATAGTCTATTCCCTTGTCTGTCAGGTTGTCAGTTTCATAACGCTTTTTTGCATATATTGTCAGATTCCAAAATACTATACCAACATACGAATATATATATATATATATATATATATAATATATTATATAAATAAATAAAAATATATAGATATATATATATATATATATATATATATTATATATTCTCTTGATATATATATATATATATATATATATATATATATACGCAAACTCACACGTACGCAAACTCACACGTCAGAGTATGACGTCACGCAGTTCACCAATACGTACATACGAACGAAGCTCCTTTTAAATATACATAAAGGCCTATATATATATATATATATATATAAATATATATATATAGACTATATATATATATATATATATATATATATATATAATTTAATATATATATATATATATTATATATAGATATATATATATATATAATAGATAATATTATATATATATATATAATATATTATATATATATATATATATATTATATATAATATATATAATATATATATATAATATATTATATATATATATATATATTATAATATAATATATATATATATATATATAATGGACAATGGTTCCTAAGTGATTATAAAAGAGAAAATGGATTTTAGGATTATATTGATTTGAGGATTTTTAAAAACATTTGGCTCAATCTATATATTACCAAATCACCGTTCATCCTCACACAGCCGATTCAATTGTTTGTAAAAATTGTAAACAAAAGTAAAACCTCTTAAGACGTCTTGTTTGTTTAGGCACGAAAATTTATTAATAGTTGTGTCAAGAATGCTTACAGCATTTCTACCGTGGTGTTAGCACAAAATGGAACAAAAACGAAAGTGGATTATAATTATAGCTGAGTTTACCAGAAGCCCGACTGCCAGCCCAGGGCGGCACACAGGCGCACATGCATCGTTTCCAGAGCCCCGTTTGCGCACTTCTACGTTATGTAAACGTCACAGTCAGACGCCCGTTGTTAAATCCTCGATTTCGGAATTAATAAACGGGATGGCGCGCGGAAGAATACTTTGTTTACTAACAAATCTTTTTACAAAAACATGTGTCGGAAATGGCTTACCAAAATTTATTTAATATTTTAGTTAACTTTTAAATTAAGGATACATATCGTATCAATTCATAAAATAGATACATATAATATAAAAGATTGTTTACAATTGTCAGCTGATCGGACGCTCGGCCATTTCCAGGTACTCAAATTTCCTGTTCTATGATTGGTTAATGTAATATTTCAATTCGGAAGCGTCTTCCGAGTCGGATTTTTGACACACGGGGTGACGGGGCTGCACTCGGGCTTCTTAAAACGCAGCTATAGTGTGAAACGCACACTGTGCCTCTTTTAGCTAAAAAAAAAAAATAAATAAAACGCCCAAACTGGGTAAAGGCCAAAGGGTAGTTGCACTGTCACTTGCACAGATAATTAATTAATGTACTATGGTAGCAGGGACTATGGTTGGCGTTGAGTGAAATATTAGAAAGTATAGAGACAGTAAGAAATAATATGGGCCTATCTAAGCTTTTTAGTCAAAAATCCAAAATATTAGCCTACTATATGCATGTCCAAAGTCCAAACCTTCCATATACCTACCTATCCAATCCTATCTTAAATTTTGCAAGTGAATCATACTCAATAAACTACAGCAGACCATTCCAAAAATTAACATCGTTATTATTATTTTTTTTTTTTTTTTTTTTTACACCAAGATGGTATTGCCTTAATTTTGATTAGGGAATTATGGAGTTCAGGTGAATTCTAAATCATGTAACGGTATATAGTACAGGAGGGGTGTCCACCCTGATTTTTATGAAAATCACAGATATTACTCTTAACAAAATAATAATGAATAGTGAAAACAAAAATTGTTGCTCTCTTTAGGAAAAAAAGTAAGCCTCTCAAAGTGTTAAAAAATCCATTTTAGACTTTTCATTTTTGATCCATCTAGGTTAGGTCTCATTCAGGCCCTCTAGTTTAGGTTATGATAACTAGGATGGCCCTAAAACGAGCATGAGCAATCATATGGGAGTTTTTACATATCTGTGGATGCTGATGCTTTTTTTTTTTCTAAAGAATACCCCAAATTTTCGTTTTTACTATTCATTATTTTTTAGGGGAGTTGATCCTGTGATTTTCATAAAAATCGGGGTGACAACCATCTGGGTATAAAAAATCCTATGGGATTTTTAGCAACTTTGAGAGGCTGGAACTTTTTTTTCCTAAAGAGAGTGACGATTTCATTTTCACATTCTTCATTATTTTTTTTACAGTAGCTATATCCTGTGATTTTCATAAAAAATCTGGGGTGACACCCCTGCACTACTATGAACCCATGTAAATACGTTTTAAAGTATAAACATTTAATTTTGCTAAAATATTAAAAAAATTATTTTTTTTTTACAAATTGATATATTATTACATTTTATTTTTATTTTTCAATAAAAATATTTTAAAAATAACGCATAAAATCATAACAATTTGGCTTCATCTCATTTGTTGTAGGGATTGAAGAAAATACTTGAAATATGTTTTAGATTATCAATACGGTTTTATATCAATATCATTAATATTTTTTTATCTTATTTTTTTCATGTAATTAGGCCTATCGGTGATTCGATTTTTAGACAAGGTATACATAAATAATTTTTTCAAAATTTAAAAATTTATTAGACAATATTTTTTATGTAGTATATATATATATATATATATATATATATATATATATATATATATATATATAATATATAAAAAAAAAAAATATAAATAATATATATATATATATATATATATATAATAATATTATATATAATATATATATATATATTATATATAATATACTATATATAATATATATATAATTATATATATATATTATAATATATATATATATATATATATATAAAATGTATTATATATATATAATATATATATATATTATTATATATATATATATATATATATATATATATATATATATATATATATATATAATAAAAAATAAATAAATAATAATATATATATCAAACTATCTAAAGATTATTTAAGGCTTTTACAGCAACATAGATCTACCTAGGTGACTAGGTTAGGTTCAGAGTGATTCCACATCAAGTGGACCAATTTTGGAAATCGTCACTACCTTATCATCTCCAATTGATAAAATTTTAGTGATGTTCTTTAAGCCTTTGGATGAAACTCTGAAAAAATTTGAGGTCCATATATGTTTTTGATACCATTTTCTAACACCTTAAAGCAAAGGTAGTCATTTGCACTTGGAAGTCACATTTAGAGATGTACTGATACCAGAAAAGAGGCTGATACTGATACTCTATTTTTTTAGGTACCGATACTGATACCAATACTTTAATTAATATAATAAATACACAGTAATATGATAGAACATTTGTGTACTGCTAGGCAACTCAGGATTGCATTCCCTGTACAACCAATACTTAGTCATTTATTTCATATTTGGTTGTGACCAAGTATATTTATTTTATAAATTAAAATAGTATATTTAAGGAATAATAAATGCAAATATAAAATATTAATAACTTTTTTATGTTTGTGTTTATTAAAAAAATATTCCATTTCCATTTTCCAGTAAGTATTAAAAAAGTTTAGCTACTAGCTTTTATGTTTTAACATGATTACAATTTACAAGAAGATTCCTTAACTAGCTACAATATAAAGAATAAAAATAATGAAAGAAGAGACCTCAATTAATCAGCTGAAAAGACAAAATAAAAAAATGTTGTTATTCAAACATGACATAATAATAATAATAATAATAATAATAATAATAATAATAATAATAATAATAATAATATAATCCTTTAAGATAAAGATAGATATCATTCAATACTCAAATTCAAAAATTCTCAAAATGTGATGCAAAAACATTAAGCTTTCAATAGTATCTGGCAAGACCCTATTCCTTTTTGGGGTGTTTACATTCCCACCTATACTAAAAATATGCTTGCTCTGGACTGATGAGGGAAGGGCTGATAAATATTTGCTTGCAAGCACTGATAATACTGGAAACCTTTGTCCATTTTAATGCCACCACATGAAAGGATTCTCTTCTGTAGGCATCTCCATATTTTCATAGAGCCTTATCTCTTTCACAGATTGCATATTTGAATTATCTTTGCTCCTTGATGACTTCACAGATTGCAAATTTGAACTTTCTTTACTCCTTGATGACTGTCTCTTCAGTTTTTTTGATGAGTTTCCTTGGTGTGATTCCTTTGAAGGTGAATGAGATGTCAATGCAATTTCGGCCATGAACTTATCAAAGTCTAACATATCCAAAGCCTCTTCATCTTCAGTAGGTTTATATGCTGAAAAGCCACCATTGTCACTATCTGTGCTGTTGCCAGGGGTTGCTGAAAAGGCGGATTCCACTTCTGTGAATCTTTTTTTTGTCACACGAGCAAGCTCAGTTATGCTATTTAAATGCATTCTAGAAGTGGTTCACTGTCAAATATGCCATTATTGTGGGGTTTCAGCTAGGGGGTTAGCTTAAAGAATTCCGTAGTAGAGCCTTTTATATATTGCAACTAGATTTATTATTGAATCTAAAAGTTTCTCATAATTCTTCACCAAAAAGTAAGAAGTATCGGCCATATTAATCAATACTGATACCAAAAAAAATGGCCAATCTACTGATACTGATTACTATCGCGTACAATCCCTAGTCGCATTAGTTTTTTTGGCAACTTTAACATAGATTTGTGAAAAAAATTGTAGAGCTATGGAAGTGAAAATTTCATTTTGTGGGACAACTCCTGCCTTTGGATCATATGTAATTGTGAACCTTCTATCTATTCCCTGTTATGAGCTAGAGGAGCACCAAACTTCATGAAAAATTTTAAGTTTGCAATGACAAAAGTCAAACTTGAAATCGATATTATTTTCAGTGGTTACATAGAATGACACCAAACTTGGTGATATGAAACAGTACATATTTATGAACAGAAATTGGAAATATTGTTTAATAAGCTTAGTTCAAAAATTATCCCTCTTCACAATTATTAGAATTTTTTTTTTTTTTTTATGAATTTTGGGTGTTGAGAAACCAAGTCACCGTGAATAAAGTCTTTGACATTTTTTGTTTTTACTATTTCTGAAAGAGCAACTCGAATAGCCTTTTCAAATGCCCACCCATAAATTCATTTTGGAGAAATAAGTCTTTACCCCCAAAAAATCAATTTAAAATTGTTTTTCACTTGCATCAAATACTCTGGTTATTAATCAGAGGTCTATTACATGCCCTATCTTAGTACAGAATGCATTAATTTTATTATAAAAGGCCCTATTGTTTCAAATGTAATTCCGTGTCAATTTAACCAGGCCATCTCACCCACCCTCTCAGATTTTGATGAAACTTGACTTATTTGCTCTCCCTATTGTCATAATTAAGCATTGAAGTTTTAATTCCCTAACCCATTCTTTTCATTTTATAGGGCTTTCCTCAAATTGTGATGATGTTGTTATAATAAACAATCGGGGGGATTGGCTGCAAAAAAGAGACTTGCTAACCTTTCAAAAATAAATTTATAACATTTTTATTTATCATCTTAATTTTTGTGAAATTTTGGTAGTTATAGACTGTATATATTATATAAGGATTCTAGAAAAAAATACAAAATGGCCTAAATTAAAGTGAAACTACCAAGGCTGTAAAAAATATTTTATTTCCATCTGTTAGTTTTTTTATAAAAAATATGCGTGTAAAGATACATCTTTGGTCCCTATCAAAATGTCATCTAAATAAACAAAAACGTTCTTTAAATCTCCAAACAAGATTGACATAACAAGGAAATAAATGCATGGAGTTTTCATTCCTTTTTTGTGTTTTTTTGTTAAATATGCGAATTTCATGCAATTTTTTACTAGTAAAATTTTAAAGCCATAGAAATTTAAAGGTGTTTTAAGTATTTTACTTTTGGCTGGAACATAAAATTTTTTAAGTAATTATAAAGCAAAACAGGCCCTAATTAAACAAATAAAAAACAATATGAACCAACCCAATTCAGAACCCATCTGCGACATGTCGAATAGGAACTCAATTTATGCCATTGGCTCTTGGACCCTACCCATCCATGCCATATTTTCCTACAAGATCACACTATACACCGTTTAAAATCACCTCCCTCCTCCTCTGCCCTCTATTACGGCCAACTCCTCAGAACCATCCCCCCCCCCTCCAAACGACACATCTCTCTCAAAACATATTCACACATACTTTACACAGCAGTACCTCAACAATCACCCACCAAATCTCCTTAAAACTCTCACCTGCCAGAAATATCAACCAACTTGGCCATACTCTCCACGACCGCTGCGGACCTCACTAGCTAGACTGAGATGCTGGGCATCACCAGACCTCCAGAGGAATACAGGCACAGCATTTTGCACCTCCAAAATGCAGCCTCCCCACTTTGCTGAAGATGCCTAACAGAGGCTGAAACAACCGATCACCTTTTAAGATGTTCCCTACTCACCCCCCTACAGAACTCTCCATCAAATTTCCTCCCTCAGAGACCTGTGGCTTTGCCCGGTGAATTTTATATATATATATATATATATATATATATATATATAGATATAATATATATATATATATAATATATATATATATATATATATATTATATATATATATATATATACCGTATATATTATATATATATATACGGTATATATAATATATTATATATATATAATATACTATATATATATATATATATATATATATATATATATAATTTATATATATATATTATATATATATATATATATAGTATAATATATATATATATATATATATATATATATATATAATTATATATATATATATATATATATATTATATAATAATATATATATCATATATATATATTATATTATATATATATATATATATTATATATATATATATATATATATATATATATATATATATATATATATATATATATATATATATAATATATATATATATATATATATAAGTATAATATATATATATATAAACTGTAAAAAAACGTTAAAAACCAACTACAACAAAGCTGTCAATAAAAAAATGATTGTGTGAGTTGTGGATTAAGATAAGGAATTAAAGAGCTTGTTCAAAAGAGATTAGTGTTATAGGAATTTGAAAGAAAGCAAATAATCTGTACAAAAGAAGCTAAAAACTCAGCAAACATTGGCTCCAGCTTGCTAGTTTAAGGCCCAAAAATTGTATTTTAGCAGGTTTGTCGGGGAAATATACATTCAGTACCTATGTGTAAAGATTAATTTGGAAGAAAACTAGAATCACCTAAAAGCAGGTGAAAATTCAATTAAACAGTGGATTTCTGCTAGAAGGTGCATACTTTGAGAGGTTGTTGAGTGTAATGAAAGATTTTTAAGAGTATCCTTGTGTAAAAAAAAAATTATTACTCTATCAAGATAGACTGCTTGCAAAAATGCAAGAGCAAAAATTTTAAACTCTTAAAAAATGAACTGACCAATAAAGAAGTTAATTGAGGAATTTTTCTTTAAGCTATCGTATATAGTTCAAGATAAAATTCAAGTTTTCACTGGGAGAACTCCCAGGTGTAAACTGCGCATCCATTGTATTGCCTACTATAAAAATAACTCAGAAAGTTGAGACTCTTTTTACATTCGTTAGTTTTTTTCTTCGACACAAAACACAGTACCTCAATGGTGTACTCATTCCTGTGTGATTTTATCCCTAAAATTAAAGATAAATGTCCACAGTAAAAAAAAAGTTTATTATTTTACAGATGGATGTGGCTGGCCAATATGAGAATAAATATAATTTCATGAATATTTGCAAACACTTTGAAGATTTTGGAATAAATTGTGAATGGCATTTCTTTGCCACATCACATGGAAGAGTGCTTAGTGAGGAATTGGCAGTGTAATTAAAAGCTATCTATAACATTTGGTGAGGTACCACAAAACTGGAAAACACCATATGTTGTGCCTATTTATAAGAGAGGTAGGAAGGAAGATTTGGGAAATTATAGGCCAGTTAGCTTAACTTCTATGGTTGTAAAAGTTCTGGAAAAGTAGTACTGAAAGGTCATATAAAGAAATATTTGGAAGATAAACAAGGTATTGTACGACTCCCAGCATGGTTTTAGAAAGCGGTAGGTCTGTCAGACAAACCTTTGAATTTATGGAGTACATTACTGACTACATTGACCAAGGAGATCCAGTTGATATTAGGATATATTATTTATATATTACTGTATATATTATACAGTATATTTAGCAAAGCTTTGGATCAGGTTCCCCACATAAGACTGATAAAGAAGTTATTGCAATGTGGTATAGGTGGAGATGGTACATGGTTGGATTAAGAGAGTTGGGCTGTGGAATAGAAAACAGGTGTTACAACTAAATAGCAATAAAGTTCATCATGGGAAAATTGTGAAGAGGTTGGTGGTCCCATTAGGGTCAGTGCGGGGCGCCACTTAATATTCCTTATATATAATACCGTATATATATAATATATATAATATATATATATATAATATATATATATATAATATATATATATATATATATATAATATATATATATATATATATATATATATATTATAAATATATAGAAAATGAAAAGGTAGATATTTTATTTTATGATAAATATATATTAATATATATATATAAATATATATATATATATATAATATATAATATATATATATATATATATATATATATATTATATATATATATATAATAGTATATAATATATATATATATATATATATAATATATATATATATATACGTATATTATATTATATATATATATATTATATATATTATATTATATATATTAAATGATTTAGATCAGGGACTTAAATGTAAGGTTTCTAAGTTTGCAGATGATACCAAAGTGGCTACCTCAGTTAGGAATAGTGATGGATGTATAAAGATTCAAAATGATCTTGATAAACTTCTTGGGTGGGCAGATAAGTGGCAAATGAATTTTAATAGTAAAAAGTTTAAGGTTCTTCACCTAGGTTAGTCAAATAAAAGTTTTAACTATAATATAAATGGGGGTTGGCTTCAGCCTGCAGACCAAGAAAAAGATTTAGGTGTGATTAGAAGCAGTAATTTGAAAGTAGCTAATTAATCTGTATTTGGAAGCAAGCAATAAAGCTAATAAGATGCTAGGTATAATAAATCGCAATGTCATTTACAAGAGCAAGTAACTTATAAGTAAATTGTATAATAGCTATGTTAGGCCAGTATTAGAGTATTGTGCACAAGTTTGGGCCCCTTATTTAAGGAAAGAAATAGATTTATATGCTAGAGAGAGTTCAACATAGAGCAGCAAGGATGATTTCTGGATTTGAGGGTAAGAGCTATGAGAAGAGGCTGGAGGAGTTTGGAATGTTTTCTGTAGAAAAGCGATTTCTCAAAGGTCACATGATACAAGTCTACAAAATATTTACATGTGTTGATAATACTGAGACTAATTAATTCTTCATAGCAGACCACGGTTGGGAGACCAGGGGGCACAGTAAGAAAATTTAGAAGAAAGCAATCAAAGCATGCCATTTCGATATAAGAAAGGATTCATTCTGTAATAGGGTTGTTAATTTTTGGAATGGTTTGCCACAGGAGGTTGTTGAGTATGACTCTATTGCAGCAATTAAGAAAGGATTGGATAGGTACCATATATGAATGGTTTGGGTATCATATAGTATATTTTGGCTAAGCCAAATTGGTGGATTTACAGTTACAGTAGTTAAGGTTAAACTGCATGTTACTATAAGTTATTAAAGCTTGTAGTATGGTTAGCATTTACTTTAGCTATAGTTTTTTCTTTTAGTTGTAGACTTTGTGTATACTATGTAAGTTATTGACAAGCCCTAGGGTGCTTTGTGAATTTGCATGAGCATGTTTTAGACTTTGTGTATACTATGTAAGTTATTGACAAGCCCTAGGGTGCTTTGTGAATCTGCATGAGCATGTTTGGTGATTGGTTCTATTTGCTTGACTGGGATAGTCTCGATAGGCCCATGTGATTTCTTACTGTCTCTTTATTTCTAATGCTTCTAATATCACAGCTGCAGAGGCATTAATTTTTTTTTTTTTTTCTATTCCAACCACTTCGCCATTATTTTAAAATACTCATCTCTGACTCTGGCTCCACCATCACCTTTTTAAAATTGACTGACTCTGTCTTTGGCTCCATTTTTAAAATTATGCTGCTCTGAATTTGGCTCCAAATCTGAACCCCCTTTATTTTATAATAATAGTTTGTTTTTTTTTATCCCTCTGCAAGGTCAGTTCATAATCAATGAATAATAAACTGTTTTGGCTGTTAACGTTTGGCATATACCAGTTGATATTAGAAGAGCTAAAATCACCCATTATAACCAGGGTTGTGATATGGGAGCTGAGGAGCCACAAAGTTTTGCGTAGAACCAAATCAAAAAATAATTTTGGGCAGAGCCTAAGCAGGCAAAATTTTTACTGTAAAATATTTCAATAAAGGTGTTAGAAGCAATATTTGTTTATCATTACATTTCATAAACAATTAATAATTTCATAATTTTAAATGGAGCACTAGTTTTAACAGAGTCCAGAGGGAATTAAGAGGTGGAACTGGACAATTTTAAAATAATGTAGCTAGCAAAAGAAATCTATCAGTTCCACATCCCTGATTATAACTATACTTATTTCCTTATCACTACATGCTGTCTCAATCTTGCATCATTACTACATCCATTTGTTAGTTATAAAGATGTCTAGATATAAAAATTCAACCTCTGAATTGACCTTGAACTCTTAACTCTTACCTTTTGCTCATACTGAATTTTATTTTTAATACCTATAAAAGGCAACGCCTTCACCTCCTTACAGTGTGCTGGTAGACCTTTATGGTAAATTTAAAGGAAAAGTCATAAAGGTCATATTCTCAGAGGTAGTTCCCATATAGCGTTGCATTTCCCACACTTCCATAATACATGCAGTACTATATTTACAGTATATACCGTATCTAAAAAAATTTCATTATATAACTATGGGAAGTAATTCATCTCCTTATTTCCAAGGTTCCTAGCATTAGTATACCAACATTAAAAATCTGATCCCTTGCCATTTTTTTCTATTATCTTTATCTTTTGAGCTTCTTACACATAAGGACCTATGAAGATCATATTATCTACATCAAGGTCTTTTCTATCTGTACATTCAATTAAAAATTATTTTTGAAATTGTTATGGGCTTTTTGCTATATATTGCTATATATTTTTTGATTTCTTAATTATTCATATTTCTGATTTATTTTTTATTTCTTATTAACTCATTTCCAATAAAATGAATTTTTCAGATTCTATTATCTGGCTGGATACAAGAAAATTGCTATTTTTGCGTTATGTATCAGCTGTACCTCTAGTGTCGTTTCTTTCTGGATGATGTAATATTTGATTTGATCTTGGTTTCAGTGTTTTGCTTTTTCCAAGTTCAGAACACAAGAATTGGTTTACTATGGGAGATTAACTTTGATTGAATTTTAATTTTTGTTTTTTCTTTTACAGATTTTCTTGACTAGGCTAATGAAAGAATTTTTAAAAGTTATAATTTAAACATTGTAGGCCTATGCTAATAGTAATGGTGGTCATGTAAGATGTCTTCATTTGATGAACCAAAATTGAAATTTAACATCGATTTAGATGAGGTAAGCCATAAGATTAGTTTTCTAATCTCATGTAATTATAGTTAGTATACTAACTCATTTCATCTTTTATGTTTAAAAATTAATCATGGTTTTTGATACATATATTTTTTTAATTTTTTATATTACAATTCTAACTTTAATTACTTTTTTGTATAGTTTACTTTATTATTTGAACTTTGCTACAGTATTTATTTTTTGTTGCTGCTATACTCTTCATGTTTTTTGTACAGTAATTGCTTTTTAAAAGTGACAGGAAGATATGAAAATAGTTTCTGATTCCGATTTTGATTCAAAAAACTTTTAAACTTACTTGACTCTTTAATTATCATTATTAATTAGTTAGTATTTAGATACCTCTCTTCCTCATCATCATTCTCCAAATCTCTTTAAATTTGTTATACCACATGAATTTTCGCCTGAACTTTTTTCATGCTCATAATTTTTATTTTCTCCTTCCTTTCCATAATTTGTAATGTTTTCGTTTACTTAATGTATACCTTTGTATTCATCCTAGTACCCTTTATACTAGTAAAATGGACTCGTGCTATTTTTATGACAGCAATCACCTAATCTGCACAGAACTGTTTTCTTATTTTTTGAATCACTTTGACTGGTCTCCTCCACTCCTTCTCAATAATAATAATAATATTAATAATAATAATAATAATAATAATAATAATAATAATAATAATAATAATAATAATAATAATAATAATAATAATAATAATAATAATAATAATAATACATGATCTATGAAACTAAATACTGAAATTGATGAAGAAAAATATATATAAAGGATTTTTTAAAAAATTTTTATTTTGTTTTGTCACTTGTCACAGATTGAAGGGTCTTAACCAAAAGAGAAACGCTGGCATTTATTAATTCACTGGGTGTACCATACTGTTTCTTCTTCTTAAATCAGTTTCAGTAATTATGTCAACAAAAAGCTTTCAACCTTCGAACAGTAAACTCAGAAAAAAAGGGCAAAATGATTTGTTAAGTACTTTAGAATCTAAGGTAAATTTTTAACTTTTATATGTTTCTTATATATGTTTTATTTTTCATTTTATATACTCTTAATAATTTATCTTGATTCTACTATATATATATATATATATATAATATATATAATATATATATATAATATATATATATAATATATATATTATATATATATATATATTATATATATATATATAAATATATATATGTACCAGTAAATATTAATATATAATATATATATATAATATATTATATATATAATATATATTAATATATATTATATAATATATATATTATATATATATATATATAATATATTATATATATATAAATATATAATATATAATATATAATATATATATAATATCTTTACATTGAACCAATGATTGAGAAATTGAGGAGAGAAGAAGAATAAATTATAATTTAGGTTGTAGGAAGTTTACATTTCCGGATGATAGAGTTAATAGGGAAGGCTCTTCTAATGGGCAGGTATTAGGTGATATATGGTTGGTGGTTAGGGCTTTCTGAATGGAATCAAAAGATGTATGACCGATAGTGAAGAGTGTGTAAGGAAAAATGGTGTCAAATGGTGATTGGGTTTTAGGATTAATAGCGGATTTAGTGAGGAACAGTGGTGTTGTTATAGGCTCCTTGGTGTATTCAATGTGTAATGGATTGGGGGTTATGAAAGGAGAATTCGAGGTGGGGATGGCAAGGAAATGGTGTTAGAATGATGGAGATATATGCGGATGATAGGGTGCCCTACCTACTGTATGCGGATGATTGGGTTCTGTGTGCGAGTCTGAAGAGAGTTTTGAGAGGATTGGTAGGAGAGATTTGGCAGGGGTATGTAAAGGAGGGGTCTGAAAGTAAAACCGTAGATAAGAGTTAAGGTTATGGTTGGTTGCAAGTGAGGACAGTCCTCAGGGTGAAGTTATGTTAGATGATGAGCAGCTGGAGCAAGGTGTGTCTGGAGTTTAAAATCTAGGGTAAGGTGTTGGATGAGGAAGGGAACGGTATGATGCAGAGTTTTAGTAGGAAAAGTTTAAGTGAATGGCAGGAAGGTTTGGCTTGGGGTGCAATTAAAATCGTTTGTGTGAATGTAAAGGGACTAAGTCTTGTGAGTGCGCTAGAGTCCTGTACATTGAGGAGGATGTTGTTACCGTGTGTGTTTGTTATGCGTGTGAGGGACTATGGGTCTGGAATAAGAAAGTAATAGGGATTAAAAGTTCAATGTGGTCTCAGATGGACATCTTAGGGCATTGCTAGGTGTTTTGAAAAGAATTATTAAATTGAGTGAATGAACGTAATTAGAGAGTGGGCTCAATTATTCTTGTAAACATGTTGGTGCTGTTGAAGAAAGGGTGTAAATGAGAGAATAAATGAAATGTATGTTGAGATGGGTTTGTCATGTGGAAAGGATGTAATGAAAGTCGGTTGGTTAAGCGGAATGTATAGTGGAGAATGTGTGCGGAAACCGACCCCGGATCTGGGAACCGAAGAGGAAACGTGGATCGAGTCTTGACGAATGTCTGAAGGAGAGAAAATGTGAGTTCTGGCAGAGGCGAGAATAAAGGTGCATGATAGCAGAGAATGGCTGGTTGTATGGGGGCATGGTTATGTCCCACCTGGGCCAAGGGATGAACCCTTTACATTGACGATTTACCATTATGAGGGTCCGTAATATAGTTACGTGATGCCTAGGGTGGATTTTTTTCTGTCTGTGACGAGCTCTCACTAATTAATGGTACAGGAGGGGCGGCGGTAAGGCTTGGGCTTTCTTTTCGACCTGTTTGCAATGTTCTCCTACTGCTTTTCTTTTCCGATGCTTGTACAGCACCTTACCCCCAAATCTTGGGGCAAGAGGAAGGGGTGAAGAAAGAAAAGAAAGAAAGAATATATAATATATATATATAGTATATATATATATATTATATTATATATATATAATATAATATATATATATATATATATATATATATATATATTATATATATATATTATATATATATATATATATATAATATATATATATTATATATATATATTACTCACAGTGAGTGGTTGGTGGAATGAAGAGGTTGATGCAAGCGGTTAAAAGTTAAAAAAGAAGCGTGGGTTGAATGTAAGTAAAAAGCAAATGATGAAAGGAGTTTCAAAAGAAAAGATGCTTGGAATTTAAAATAAGGAACGGAAAAAAGAGAAAACGAACAGATGGGCAGCGAGAAAAAAAAAGAAGTAAATGGGGCCACTTACAAGGAAAGGAAGATATCTTCTGGGAGGAACGCGAAAAGGTTTTAAGAATGAGAATAAGGTGGAACCTGCTTAGAATAATGAATATAGGGATGGTGCTTTTGTTAACTGATGAAATGGATGTGAGGGGAGTGTGAAGAAACTACTTCGAAAATCTGAATAATATAGGCCCAGTAATGAAGAGTGAAGTGAAGTGTGTGGGTTGATGGTGCAAGAAAGGAATAGGTATTTTGGGGAGGAGGTTATTAGCAAGGAGGAGGTTGAAAGAATGGTAAATCTGCAGGTATTAAGATGAAATTACTGTGAAAATTGATCAAGAACGGAAGCGAAATGTGTGATTGATTGGGATTTGGAAGTTGTGTAATAAAGCTTTATGGAGGGGTAATTAGTTCCAAGGGAGATTGGAGGAAACCAGTAATAAGTACCCTTATAGAAGGGTAAGGGAGATGAGGATAAAATTTGGAAATTTATAGGGGAATAAGGTTTATTTGAGTGTTGTAGGGAAAGATATTTATGTGGGTTTTATTATTTTTGGCGAAAGAAGTTGCACCCCTTAATAGACATCGAACTCACACCCACTCTTCCGAGTGAACTGAAGGACCGACTGCATTGGTTGAAGAACAGGGTGGTTTTAGGAGTGGTAGAGGATGTGTGGAATCAAATTTTTACATGGAAACATATGATTGAGAAAAAAAGATAGAAGATGAAAAAAAAACTTAAAAAATAATTTAGGTTTTATGGCATTTGCAACTGGCGTATGATAGGGTTAATAGGGAAGCTCTATGGGCAGGTGGTAAGTGAATATATGCGGTGTTGGTGTTAGGCTTCTGAAATGGAATCAAAAGTTATGTATGATGTGGATAGTGAGGCGTGTGTAATTAATAAATTGGTGTCAAAGGTGAATTGGTTTCATATTAATAGCGGAGTGAGACAGGTTTGTTATGTCTCCTTGGATTATTCTAATTTATATATGGATGGGGTATTATGAGAAAATTAGAGGTGGTTGGGGGTGCAGGAAATGGTGTTTAGAATGATTTTGTGTGAAGGGAGATGAGTGAGAGTTGTACCCTAACCTATATATGCGAATGATTTTGATACTTTTGTGACGACATCTGAAGAGATGCGTTTGAGAAGATTGGTTAGAAAGAGTTTGCAGTGTCGGTGTAAAGGAGGGTTTTGCAAGTAAAAACGTAGATAAAGAGTAAGGTATGTATGGTTGTGAGTGAGGATAGCCCCCAGTGTGAACAGTGTGAAGTTAGATTAGATGGTGAGCAGCTGGAACAATATTCAATGTGATGTCTGAGTTTAAATATTCTAGGGTATGTGTTGATGAGAAGGGAACGGATGAATATATATATATTATATATATATATATATATATTATATATAATATATATATATATAATATATATAATATATAGTAATAATATATATATATATATGTTGGTTATTGGTGTTTGCAATATACATGCCGTATTATATGTATAGTTAACGGAGGTTGTGAATAGCTAGGGAAAGGTGGCTGAGTGCAATTTAAATCGTTTGTGTGAATTGTAAAAGGGACTAAGTCTGGATGAGTGCGCTAGGGTCTTGCATGAGGGTATGTTGTTACCTGTGTTATTGTATAAGTAGTGAGACTATGGTCTGGAATAAGAAAGTATAGATCTAAAGAAGTTATTGTGTTCAGATGGAAAAATCTTAGGGGCGTGCTAGTGTGTATAAGATTGATAAAATGAGGAATAAACGTCTATTAGAGAGTTGTGTTATGTGAAGAAAGGGGTAAAATAAAACGAGAGAATAAATGAAATATGTTGAGATGGTTTGCGTCATGTGGAAAAGATAGATGAATGTTGAGTGTGCTGGTAATCGACACCGGCTGGGAGACCGAAAGAAAAAGTGGATTGAAGTCCGTAAAGGAATGTTTGCAGGGAGAGGAAAAAAATGTGAATTTGGTTAGAGGCGAGAAGAAAGACGTTGCATGATTAGGAGCATTTCCTTTTTTAGTTGAAGGGTATGGTTGTGGCCCAACCTGGGCCAAAGGGGATGAACCCCACTTTGATGCAATTTACGCTTAGTGGAGGAATCCTCGCGGGCTGGTCCCGTTGAAGCTCTAGGGTGATTTTTCTGACTGCGAAACGAGTTCTTTACTAATTAATGGTACAACAGAGGGGGCGGTAAGGTGGGCTTTCTTTTCGAAATGTTTTGCAATATTCTTCTACTGCTTTTTCTTTTCGGGCTTGTCACGCACCTTACTTCCCAGTCTTTGGGAAAAAAAGGAAGATGAAAGAAGGAAATATATATTTATATATTATTATATATATATATATATTATTAGTATATATATTATATATATATATATATATATATAGTATATATATATATATATATATATATATAATATATATATATATATATATATATATATAATGATATGAGGGTAAGAAGAAGAATTAAATTGTATTTAGTTTTTATGGATTTTCAAAAGGCGTATGATAGGATTAATAGGGAAGCTCTATGTCATGTGTTGGATTCTGATTGGAAACCAAAGTATGTATGACGATAGTGAAGTGTGTGCAAGAATAAATGGTTTCGAAAGAGATTGGTTTAATATTAATAGCGGTGTGAGGCAGTGATGTATTATCTCTCCTTGGTTATTCAATTTATATTTATGAATGGGGTTATAAAAGAATTAGGCAATAGAAAGGTGATTATAATAGGACGTGTGAATGGGCCTGGGCGGTTTTGTGAGGGGGGATGGTTGTGGCCTACCTGGGCCAAGGGATGAACCCCACATTGAAGAGATGCCATAGTGAGGGTCCGCCCGTGAGGGGGTGGTAAGGCTGGGCTTTCTTTTTCCACTTGTCTCCTTCTACTACTTGTATTTTCCGATGCATGTCACGCAACCTTACCCCAAGTCTTGGGAGAGAAGGTGGATGATTATATTATATATTATTATACTATATATATATATATAATATATATATATATATTATATATATATATATATATATATATATATATAGTATAATATATATATATATATTAATTATATATAAATATATATATATTATTATTATATATTATAGGTAATGATAAAGTTGAAGAATGGCAAAGCCGCAGGTATAGATGGAATTACTGAAGGTGAGATTTTAATTGACTGGATATGGAAGTTGTGTAACAAAGCGTTTATGGAAGGTATAGTTCCGAGTGACTGAAGGAAGAAGCAGTAATAGTACCCTTATATAAAGATAAGAGAGATAAGGGGAACTGTAGGAACTATAGGGGATGAGGCAAGGGAAAAACTAGGTGGAGAAAGGAAGGTACTAAGGCTAGGCTTGTGTGAGAGACTGATTGAAGAGAGAAAGACTGATCTAATATAGAAACGAAAGGAGAAAAAGAGATATGAGAGTTGATTGACCATGTGAATGGAAGCCACAATTTTTAAAAGTATTTAAAATTTTAAAATATATTTTCAAAAACTCTACCGGCTGATTCAAAAAAAAAAAAAAAAATTCAATTAGTTAAGGTTTCCCCCTTTTCCATTATACTAAGATTATGGTCTAGAATGTTAAGAAGTTTTTCATTGCACTTCTGAAGACTTATGCTAAGTAGCTATTTTGAATGTCATCTGTTGCCAACATTTTTATTTCCATTTTGAGTTGGAGTCACTCGACTTGACTGGTACTGATGAAATCATTACTACAGTTTTAAGAATATCTTCAACTATAAATAATTAATACTAAACCTGTAAAAAGAGTTCTTAAGCACCTAAATATTTTTAATACTTTACTACCCCATTTTAACAAGAAAATATCAAGAGATTTTTCATAAGTTTTCATAAATTTTATTAATTTAATATAAGGTGACCAGGTTAATAACGGGGATTAAATATATTTTATATTAGAAAGGCAGGAGAAGCAGAATATTAAAACCATACTAGATGAGTAGTTTGAAAAGAGATATGGGCAAACATTTTCCCCCAGTTTACTGTATAAATGTTTCATAGGATTTTTTTTTTTTTTTAATAAAGGCATTAATTGTTGTGAGGCAGGGTGCTCTAAAATTTAAATATAAAAATATTTAAAGACTATGTAAGAAATAAAGAGATTATGTAAGAAATAAAGAGATTATTTAAGAAATAAAGAGATGGTGTAAGGAAGAAAATTAAATAAGAATAATTTTGAAGTATAATATAACCTAATTTCTTTCTGATTACTCTATAATGTACTGTTGATTGGTATTGTGGCAGCCAATTGTTTTAAAACGTGAAGTATATTTAGTGATGTGAAATTGGAGACACTGAAATAACAAGACAATTAGTTGCAAGCAAAACTTTTGACTATAACACAATCTGTACATCGGAACTTCATTGTCTTGTATTGGAGGTGTATCATTATGATTTTTCCATCCTAGGAAAATGTTTGCGACAATCACTACCATCATCAACTTACTCTTATCTACATTTACTTTCAAACCCCTTATTTTACACCACGCCAAACACCTTTACTAATCCTCTCAACTTCGATATGTTCAAAAGACTACCCAATTCATGTGTGAAATTTCACAGTGATCAAGAAGTTAGTTTACTTTTAAGACAATGTTGTTTTCATTAAAAATCTCATAACATTACTCGTTTACATCAAATCTCATCAACCAGAAGGTACAGAATACAGTTCTTTAACTTAATTTAAAGATTTTTAGGAAATATTTTCGTACTTAACGCAATAAACTAAAAATGATAACATATTCTTGTAATAAATTTTGATATTTTGTTACCTATTTAGGCAAGAGGTAATTTGAGGCAAGAAAGGCTTTGCAAGCGGTTGGTAAACTGAAGAATGTCGGTATGGTAATAGTGTCATCAATGTATCCTACATAGAAGACGGAGTTGAATGTTATTTTTCTTCAAAATTCTATTTTCCAGTTCCCACATGTAAAAATCAGCGAATGTAGGCCACAGAGGTGAACCCATGGCAACACCATTTTTTTTCAGGTTGAAACTAACTTGAAATTAGAAAGGGATTTCTGTGAAGCATATTAATAGTAGGTTGGTTCCTCATGTGGTTTTCGGATTTGTTGTGGGCAGGGGGATTATTTGAGTGGTAAACTTGTTTAATTATAATTTCTGTGGTTTAAACAACGAGGACATTGGTAAATAATGATTCAACATCCAGAGAAGCAAGATTATCTGTTACTAAATTTAAGTGAGATAATTTATATAGGGCTTCATTATTAGATCTGACCATGTTATGTAAAAGTAAATACGTATTGTGGTATTATGCAATGTCATGAGTGACAGTGCTACACACAGATAGATATTACAGGATGTAGGGGTGGGTCTTTTTCATTTTGGTGTATTTTGGATAGTCCGTTGATCTGTATGCTATTTTATAAGATCCCCTTTCGGCTAATCCCCATGTGTACTAATTTCTATGTCCTGAGTGATTTACGTCGACGTATAATGATTACACGATTAATAGATAGGACATACCAGCATCGCTTTAAACCCAGTAAAATATATGAAGATTTATTCACTGAGCACAGGATAACTGTACCTGATATATCTAAGTCATTTAAAATTTTAACTTCTCATTCCAAGCGTAAAAACTCACAATAGCTGAAGCTTTTTAAATAAGAAATCGCAAACCAAACATTAACATCAAGTTTAATTCACTGTATCTTAGATTAAACGTAATATGAAATGCCACTTAAATATTTAATAATGTCCGAGCTTTACGGACGAAACCAGTCAGGAACTAATAAATATAAATACTTTCAATGTAAATATTTTCTTCGTAAATTATTTTCAAGAATAGCATTAAGAATATATTTGTATGTTTTCATTATTAGATATTGTATAATTAATAATAATAATAATAATAATAATAATAATAATAATAATAATAATAATAATAATAATAATAATAATAATAATATTTAAGAAGGCACTTATAGTTTGTGAACTTCACTAATTGTAGAAATTGTTAAATTTTATAATATAAATAGTAATTAATTTGTAACTAATGTTGTTACCTGTGTTATTGTATAGTAGTGAGACTATGATCTGGAATAAGAAGTATAGATCTAAAGTTCAATGTGTTCAGATGGACAATCTTAGGGGCATGCTAGGTGTGAGATGAATTGATAAAATAAGGAATGAACGTATTAGAGAGTTGTGTGGTGTGATGAAAAGGTTAATGAGAGAATAAATGAAAGTATGTTGAGATGGTTTGGTCATATGGAAAGGATGAGTGATAGTCGGTTGGTTAAGCGGATGTATAGTGGAGAGTGTTGTTTGTGTTGGGAACCGACCGGCTGGGAGACCGAAGAAAAAGTGGATTGAGTCAGTAAACGAATGTTTGAAGGAGAGAAATGTGAGTTTGGTAGAGGCGAGAAGAAAGGTATATAACAGGAGTGAATGGCGGGGTTTTGTGAGGGGGTATGGTTGTGGCCACCTGGGCCAAGGGGACTGAACCCTTACATTGACGACTTTCCATACATAGTGAGGGTCCATCGCGGGTCCCATGAAGCTCTAGGGTGGATTTTTTTTGACTGCGACGAGTTCTCACTAATTAATGGTACTGAGGGGGTGGTAAGGCTGGGCTTTTCTTTTGACTTGTCTTATTCTTCTACTGGCGTTTTCTTTTCCGATACATGCTACGCACCTTACTCCCAATCTTGGGAAATAAAAAGGAGGATGAAGAAGAAGAAGAAGAAACTAATTTAAATATATAGAGTACAAGCGTTCAGGCTTACCGCCTACGGGCGAGCAGAGCTTGCCAAATTTGTTTTTTACGTTGTTGTCTAATCACTGCAAAAAATGGTAAAAAATTAATATTTAAATAAAATAATAATATATATAGTATTAGATATAAATAATAGCATAAAATTTTAATATATATATAATATATTAATATTTTTAATATATTATAATTTTTTATAAAAATTTTAATACTTATTATATATATATATATATATATATATATAAATAATATATATATATATATATATAGAAATATAAATAATAAAATATATATATATATATATATATATATATATATATATATATATATATATATATATATTGCGTCCCTATCATGTCCAGATGGTTCTGAATTGGGTTATTCATATTGTTCTTATAGCGCCGGGTGGGGTGACGGGCCACTTTAGGTATAACTTTATCTCCCCACTTTTCCCTAATACACTTTTTGGAAAAAAAAAATTTCTGAAAATCAAGGCCCTATAGTAGGTCATAAGCATACAAATAAATAATAATGTAATTCTAATAATATTA
>JABUQX010092505.1:0-25918 GCA_015478945.1 Trachelipus rathkii | reverse complement strand
AGTCCCTTTACAACACCAACATTTAATTGCACCTAGCCACCCTTCCTGCCATTCACCAACTTCCTACCTACACTCTGCCATCGTCCGTTTTCCCTTCTCATCCAACATTATACCCTAAATATTTTAAACTCAGACACTTGTTCCAGCGCTCACCATCTAACATAACTTCACACTGAGGAACTGTGCTCATTCACAACCATAACCTACTCTATCCACTTTACTTTCAAGCCCCTTCTTTTACCCACACCCTTCCAAATCTCTCTACCAATCCCTCTCAAACTCTCTTCAGATTCCGCCACACAGAACCAAATTCATCTGCATATTTAATACGAGGCACCCTCCACTCATCTCATTCTCCATCATTCAACACAATTTCCTGCCATCCCCACCCCTCGAATTCTTTCAAACCCCATCCAGTATACAAATTGAATAGCCCAAGGAGAACATAAACACAACCCTGTCTCACATCCGCTATTAATCCTAAACCAATCACCATTGACACCATTTATTCTTGCACACGCTTCACTATCTGCATACATACTTTTGATTCCATCAGAAGCCTACCACCAAACACCATATATCCCTAACATCTGCCATAAAGTTATCCCTATTAAACCCTTCATTAGCCATGCTTGCAAACCATAAACCTAAATAACCAATTTCTTCTTCTTCTTCTCCCTCATTTTCTCAATCATTTGTTTCAATGTAAACGCACCTTGTTCCAACATCCTCTACCACTCCTAACGCACCTTGTTCTTACCAAGCAGTCCTTCAGTCACTCGACGCACTCTTTTCGACCAAAAATACCAGCATATACCTTTCCCTACAACACTCAATAAACTTATTTCCCCTATAATTTCTACATACTATATATATATATATATATATATATATATATATTATATTATATATACCATATATATATATATTATATATTATATATATACGTATACTATATATATATATATATATATATATATATATATATATATATATATACTATAATATTATTATATAATATATATTATACAAAGGTGGGCACCCGTTAATGAGAAGTTACACGTCGTTAATTCTTAATCCGTAACAAAAAAAATTAACGCGTTTAATCATTTAAAGAGGCGTTTATCGGTAAAGAAATTGTAGCGGAAAGTTAACCGTTAATCGTTAACGTTTAACGGTCTTCAAAAAAAAAAATTTGTTTTTTTTTTTTTTTTTTTTTTTTTTTTTTATACATTTATGTTCACCACTCAACGGCAGAGCCCTATTCAAAGAGGGGAGGAGTTGCACGCTAAAATTTCATCCACTAGCGCAAATTACGCAGATGAGCACAGACGCAGGCTTTAAGTGAGGAGATTAAATTCAGAGGAAACACAGAAGAATGAAGAGAATTCCACAGAACAGTGGTGAAAGGAAAAAAGGAAACACCGCAGCAACTAGCCTGCTGAGTTACATATCTACACAAAAACTCAGTGCGCGAAGATACAGCACCCCTTTGCACTAGTTGGCGTCGTAAAGCGGTGGTGAGTTACGCGAAGTGGGTAAGTCCCTCGAACACCTCGTGCGCTTCGATACCTATAGAAGAGAGCAGTGGCGTAACTAAGGGTCATAGGGCCCCCCCGCCAAAGTGGAAATGTGGCCCCCATTTAGTCTCATGGACGGGGCTGGATAGTCATGTTGGGTTTTGGAACTTGAATGACCAAAAAAGTTTTCTTGTTCATATTATCAAAGAAAAATCACAATAGCATTACAAAAGAACCAGAGTGTTTTACAATTGAAAAAAAGTTACTATAATAGATTATATATATAGGCTAGTAGTACTACTATACGATTATACTATATGATATATATATAATAGCTATAATATATATATATATATACTTATCATTATTATAATGATATTATATATATAATATATACATACTATATATATCAATATTATATATATATATATATATAATATATTATAAAAGAATAC
Source organism: Trachelipus rathkii (assembly GCA_015478945.1). Taxonomy (NCBI): domain Eukaryota; kingdom Metazoa; phylum Arthropoda; class Malacostraca; order Isopoda; family Trachelipodidae; genus Trachelipus; species Trachelipus rathkii. The sequence continues at coordinate 23,943 of JABUQX010092505.1, read as the reverse complement.
GCCAATTTTTAAAACACTTTCACATTACTGTTATTGGTTAAAGTTAAAAGCAAAAACCTTACCAAAGATAAAGACCTAAATAAACATTTGTCCATTACTTTCAACTTGGACCTTAATAGTCTTCTAAAATGCTCATTAATCCCCCCTCCGTCTCTTTGCATCACAAAATGTTCGCCCTAATTTCTCCAAGTCTAGTGCGCTAGCCCGATCATACTCTATGCTAAATACAGCCAATTCACTTAACCTTGCGGTGGTCGTCGTCAGGGTACTTCTCAAATAACTTTTTATTAAGTTTGTAATTTTGAACAAGATCTCTCAGCAGATGATGAAGTTACGGGGAGTGTCAGAACATTATAAAAGCTGTACACACGTCTGGGAATACTACAAGACAACATGTTATTTTCAATCAACAAATATTCTGCCACTTGTACTATTTTTGTCATTTTTTCTTTTCTTTAGTTTCACTTGCCACAAACATTCCTGAAGCAGACAATTTCCGTAACTAAAAAACTTGTCACGTCGGCTTCATATTTTTTTGTTAAAACTTGTCAGCAGACTCCAGAGGCCTCTTGTTCGGTTTGTTCTGTAAGGGCTGTAAGGCTCAAAAAGCAAAACATTCGTTCACCTTCCTCATACTTCGTGGGTACCTCCGAGTTCACTTTTGCCTATTAGTATACTGCAATGGCTCTGTTAAAAAATCCTCCACCCTGAAGTGCACAAGGCGCAATCAATGAACGTCAACATCTTTAGAAAGCGTCATCCAAAGAAGCTTGTCACTTTGCTTTTGCGTTTTGTAGGCAATGAAGTCTGAATTTGCCAGCTTCTTGCAATTTCCTGGGCCTCTCCACTAGCTTGCAAAACTCTCTTCGCACTGGCTTTAGTTTGGTGACACACCTTCTAAAAGAGTGGAAGCTTCATCCAGGGACATATGTCTGATTTTTGGAGTGTTTTAGATGTGATGTTAATACTTTCCAAAAAATTTTCTTGAAACACAAGCAATAAAATGAAAAGTAAAAGTAGACATTGTCTTCTTTAATGCTGTGTCGCTGAATCAACTACTTCAGAGCTCTTTGTTGAAGTTAGGATGATTTTGATAAACAGTTCAAATATAAATGAAATTAACTATAAATGAAATTAAGAGAGAGAGAGAGAGAGATGAGAGAGAGAGAGAGAACGAGAGAGAGAGAGAGAGAGAGAAGAGAGAGAGAGAGAGAGGAGAGCAGAGAGAGCTGTCATTATGGAGTTTTCATCGAAAAAGTGCTCATCCTTCTTGCCCGCCGTGCGCCCTCTCGGCTGCTGCGCCCCCCGCACCGCGGGGCTTGCGGGAGCGTTGTTTACGCCACTGGAAGAGAGATAAAGCACCAATATCGCCCGCAAAGATAGAGGTTCAAGTGAAATCTGGGAAAAGTAACATAAACCAGTTTATAAGCCTTTTGGCTTGTGACTCGACCCTGTCCAAAAAACCGGTTGTGAAACCAGAGCCCCCCATGATATGAAAACATTACTCTATATTAAGGCCGGGATGAGACTCCTTGTATCTATAGTGGATTAACTCGAGAAGAGGGAAAAAAAGCTCGCAGTCTAAAACAGAACTCCCAGTTCTTTTGAGGCCGCCCCAGCAACCGTTGGATGTGAGGTTTCCAAAGACATTTTTTTTGTTTAAGGCCAAGATGTTTATATTGTCAACAGGAGAGAGCGAAAGAACCGTCAAAAGAGATAGAAAGTTAGAAGGTATTTTAGAGCGGGAAGATTTGTAGAAGGTTGGTTTTTAAAGGAATTGAATTTCAACAAGTGAGACTGACCCACCCGCAAATCTAATCTAGCAGCGAGATAGAATCGTGAAAGCATTAAGGAGCAAGAGGTAATGTCTAGAGTAAAGACGGAGCAGAATTGAAGATGAAGATTGAATAAGATATGAAGGGCTCCGAGCTCAGTCCGGCGATGTGAGTGGATAGAGTTAGATGTGCACGTAGAGATTATTAATGATAAAGTAGGAAGAAAGAGGAGATGAGACGACCCCTCCAGAGAACACCACGTATTGACAGAAAAAAGAAGAAGAAGTCGCTCCATCTAACCATAGCCGATGTTTAGCGACTTGAAAAAAAGCTAGAATAAGGAAGCCAAAGAGAAGGAGGAAACTGAAAGGAGGGGGAGAGCAATGTTGCGTGCCATACCCGGTCAAATGCCTTTGATATGTGCAAGCGCCACTACGCCAAGTCTGCCAGTAGTTCCTAGGAGCGGAAAATCCATCATAATCGTTAAATAGAAAAAGTATATCGCCAGTAGAACTTTGAACACCAAAAGCCGTACTAGCGATCGAAAGAAGAGAATAGATTCCAGCATGGTTCTAAGAAGTGAGAGTTTGAGAAGGGTTTCAAAAAGATCTTAGATAGGAATACAAGTGAGAGCTATTTAACGATAGTTAGAGAAGGATCAGAGGTGCTTCCTTTTTTCGGAATAGGTGTGACATGTGCGTGCTTCAATCCAACAAACATGAGGAAAGTGCTAGTATTAAGACATAGAGAATATAGATGAACGAGGGGTGTTGGGTCAGCACGTAAGCACATTCCCTCAAACTCGGGGATTTTCCAACCCTGTGTAAACATTACTAAACTGGAAATAACCGACTAAATATAAACACATTTTGAGCCATTGAGCGTTTAGCGTTTAAGAAATTTTTGAAAAAAAATAAAGTTTATCTCTTATCGAAATCGACTAATACAATTTTAAAATCTGATTAAGAAAATATTTATAAACTCGTAAATTAAGTTAACGGTTAACGGATGTAGGGGAAAATTTTAACTCGTTAATAGACCGTTAATTTTTTTCGAAAATTAACGAAAGCGTTAAAAAGTTAACGAAAAATTAACGAGTTAATTAACGTATTAACGCTTTAACCGCGTTAATTGCCCACTTTGTGTATATATATTATATATATATATATATTATATATATATATAGTATATATATATATATATATATATAATATATCATATATATATATATATATATATATATATATATATATATATTATATATATATATATATAATATAATATATATGATATGTATATATATATATATTATATATATATATATATATATATATTGTCACCTTTCGTTTTCTTTTTCTTTCATTTGAATATTGCGCAACCTCACACGTGATCAAAATCTTGTTATCATTTCACTTCAGCGATTCCGCCATTTTCTGATCGCAAGCAATTTGAACTTCGCTTCCTATATTTATGAAATACGTTTTGTTTACCGAAAATATTGTGCCAACACATTTCCAAAGTGATTAGTTTTCAACGCTGTTTATTTTGGATTTACTTGTTGCTGTAAAATTCTTCTACAAAACGCATTTTCTCGATTGTAAATTGGGTAAGCCATTGTGCATCATTTTCTAGACCTAGTTCAATTATACCATTTTTGATTTCGTGCTAATATTTTATTTCGTGTTCCAGTGCATTTCGATATTTAATAAAAAAACGTTCAGTGCTTTATAATCTTTAATATGTAATATGTTTATTTAGATTTAAGTAACTTTTTAATATTTTATTGGTTTATATAAATGAATCTATGCAGAAATTTCTTAATATTTTATAATAGTTTCCCCTTAATAGAAAATATAAATTAGTAATAGAAAATGGATTATATGCGTAACATTTACATTTTCATATTATAATCATATTCATTGTTATTATTGTACTTATTGTTATTATTATTATTATTGTTATTATTATTAATTGTTTCAATATATATTATTTATATGTATTATTATGTTAATACAGATTCTGACCCAGAACGTTGCTTTTCTACCCCAAATACCTGCACAAGTCGAACCTGACATTGATGACCTGGAGTGCTGTCGTCACATCCCAGCCTACCTACTAGTCTTCCTACAGCTACCCTGAACTTTCTCTCGTCTCTCAGAAGGATCCTTACGCATCTACCATCCTGAAGCAGACGCATTTTTTTTCATATAATTACAAAAAAATTATTCATTTTTACGATATAATAACAGGACAATTTCCTGTCGATTTTGCATTTTTAACTACTTATTTTTACATTATTTTGGCCCGTAAAAGAGGCCCCACATATATTTTTATCATCCTTTGTATACTTATTTGTAATATTTATTGCGTTATTTGGTCCCTGACCACTATTTTCCTCATATTTAGCGCATGCAAATCGCATCTTTAGCATATTTTATTTCGTAATTTTTTTTTTCAAAATATTTTTTACAATCTTGCATTATATCAATATTCATAAAATATGTCACCTCCTGATACTGCCATCACCGACCACATTAATGTAGTAACGCAGCCACCTGCTTCAGACAGGGAAACACCTAACGCCTATACAGGCAAATTTGTGAATAACGACTTAGATTTAACTTTTACATTACTCGAACTTCAGCTCGAGTCCACTAATGAAATTGCCCGCTTTAGGGCACTCTTAAATATATTACCTGTCCCCGTTTTGCAGCGCCTGAAGGACTTTTTACCTTCATTGCATTCCCACAACCAGCCCTATACACAACTTAAGTCAGAACTCTTAACCCATCTCGGAGAAACAGATGATCGAAGAAGTAAAAAAACTTTTGACTGGTGGTTCTCTCGGCGATCGATTACCGTCAGTTCTTTTATCTGACATGCTAAATCTGCTCGATGGCCCTCCAGTGGGTAACTGCATACATATTGTGCGTCATCTCTTCTTACAGAAACTTCCTACAGAGATGCAGCTGCGCTTGGCAACTGTTGATCCAAATTGTTCACTGCAAGAACTTGCCACCTACGCCGACAGAGTTTGCAAAGCGAAACCACTTACGACCGCAGACGTACCTTCCCAAATTTCGCATATCTCGGATTCCACCAGCAATGCTAACCTAACACCAGCGTCTCTTTCGCATGTGAGTGAGTCAGTTAACGCAATTCGCTCACCTCCGCCCACTGAAAATGCTTACATCATGTCACAACTTCAAGTGTTACAGAACACTATCATGGATTTAACTAACAGAATTCGCACACTGGAAACGCGTTCCACTGTTCCTCCTCCTTACGTTCCTCCTCTCCTTCCTGTAGCTCAACAACATCCTTATCCTCAACAACAACATCCTTATCCTCAACCTCAACAGTATCCTCATCCTCAATCCTCTCATCATCCTTATTCACAACCTCCTTCATATCCCCAGCCTCCCCCCAATGCTTCAAACACTTATTCTGCATCTGCTCCTGCTCACAATTATGGTCATATTTCTCGCTCTCCAACTCAGCAACGACGTTCATATCGTCGCTCACCTACTCCCTCACGTCAGTTCGCTCCTTCTCCAGTTACTTCCCAGGCCCTAGTTCAGTTTCCGACACATAACCAGCAAGGTATTTGTAGAAACCATCAACGTTTTGGAGACCAAACACGGTCCTGTCTTAAGCCTTGTGCTTTCGAGAATTTAAACTCCAACACCACTTCGTAAATACGCTCGGGGTGGTATCCAAAGCGTCAAACCTACTTTGTGTTTACGATCCCTCCACCAAACTATCTTATCTTGTAGATAGTGGGAAGCTCAATTCAGAGTGACCACGTCTCCCATCCTCCAGAAAACTTTGCCTCCAAGAAGCATCGGGTCCTTTTACGCGCCGCCAACGTACTACATCAACACTATTATGGTTACTAAACGACTCCAATTTAACACTCTCGTTCCGTCGTGACTTTATATGGGACTTCACAGATAGCGATGATCACTTTACCAATATACGGTGCCGACTTCTCTCTGTCACACTTCAACCTATCTTTGTTACCATGAATCAACAGCCGCCATCATTGATTGAATGACCACACTTCTCATCCACTTGTATCCGTGCATCTGCATCCATCAGTGGCATACATCTTTCTCCATCTAATAATATTTTTGAATCATTATTAATTACCGATTTTCCTGAACTTCTTTCTCCAGTCTCCAAGTTTCCTCCAGTAAACACAATGTCGTTCATCACATTGAAACTTACGGCAGACCTCCATTCTCTCACGCCCGACGTCTTGCACCGGACAAACTCAAAGCGGCAAAGTTAGAGTTTGAATCTCTCTTAGAGAAGGGCATCATCCGACCTTCAAAGTCCGACTACGCCTCCCCCTTGCACATGGTACTCAAACCTAATGGAGACTACCGCCCCACCGGCGACTATCGCTGCCTAAATGCGATCACCCGCCCGGACCGTTATAATGTGCCTCATTTACAAGACTTCACATCCCACCTCTCTGGTTGTACTATCTTCACAAAGATCGACTTAATTTCCGCCTTTTTCCAGATTCCCGTGAATCCTGACGACATCCATAAGACTGCCATTATCACTCCCTTCGGTCTTTACGAATTTCTTCGCACGCCATTCGGTTTAAGAAATGCAAGTCAATCATTTCAACGTCTTCTAGACTCAGTCTTACGTGGTTTACCCTTCGTCTTCGCCTACATAGACGACTTATTGATTGCCAGTGCTTCTCCAGAAGAACACACATCACATCTCAGGCAAGTTTTTACCAGACTAAGTGAATTTGGTCTATGCATCAACTCTTCCAAATGTGAATTTGGAGTTTCATCTCTAACCTTTCTCGGACATACAATCTCTGCCGACGGTATTCGTCCTCTTGAGGATCGTGTAGCAGCGATTCGTGACTTTCCGAAACCCGTCAAACAGCGTCAACTTCGTCGTTTCTTAGGCATGGTGAATTTTTACCATCGCTTCATCCCATCTGCCGCCAAAATTCTCCTTCCTCTTAACGCACTTCTTAAAAGACCACGTAAAGGATCTGCTGCTTCTGTCACTGTCGATTGGAACGACGAAGCAACTAATGCCTTTACCGCCATCAAGGAAGCTCTTGCTTCTTCTGTATTACTCATATTTCCATCCGACACAGCCCGACTAGCGATCAAACACAGACGCCCAATTTTGCAGCTGAGCTGTGCGTGCAACAGTTCACAATAACGAAATGCGATCCATTAGCCTATCTTTTCTAAAAAATTCCAGACGCCTGCAAACAAGGTAAGTGCATTTGCGTAGGGAACTTCTCGCAATCTATCTAGCTATTAAGCACTTCCGTTACTTCATAGAAGGTCGTGAATTCCCATGTCATAACCGATCATTTACCCATCACGCATGCCATTACAGCTTCCACTGCATAAAACGCCCCTCGGTGAAGCGCCCGCCACTGAAATTTATTGTCACAAATTTCACCACTGATACTTCGCCAATATAAAAGGTAAAGACAAACATTCCTGCGACGCTCTATCAAGAATTAACGCCATTTCTCCTTTACCTGACATCGATTTCGTCGAAATGGCTCGCCTGCAGCAACTCGAAGAGATTGTTTTTCCTCCTGCTTCTTCTTACGACATTCAAATTGTAGAATTTTTTGGTTTTCCGCACATCCTTATGCACGTCATCCCCCTCGTCCAACCTACATGAATGCGGATTTGGACACTTGTTCTCACGTATTAATTCGGCACGACTCACACCGTAGTCCGTTGCAAGCCCGCTATGACGGACCTTTCCTCGTATTGAAACGGTACCGAAAGTATTTCACTTTACAAAAGGGGAGCAAAGTGGAAAATGTCTCAGTGGATAGGATCAAACCGGCTTATTTAGACCATGATCCCGCTTCTTCCACCACTCCTTCTCCACTTCCTGCACCTGTTCCCTCTACCTCTACCTCTACTTCGCAAGATATTACCGACTTTATGCCCATTTTGCCTTTCACATCAACTTGTTCTCCACCCGATCCTGAACTTCTGCCGACTCCTTCAACTATTGTCACTCCTTTGCCAGCTACTTCAGCGCCCCACGCTACGATATCTCCGCCTCCTGCTCCAATGCAGATATCTCCGCCTCCTGCTCCAATACAGACTTCTCCTCCGACTCCGGAACCTATTCGGACTCAAACTTCACCGCCTTGTCAACCTCGTTCCAAGTCGCGTTATGGACGATCACTACGCCCGGTTGTACGATTTACACCTTAATTCCTCACGACACTCCATTGTTCGTCGGGGAGCCATGTCACCTTTCGTTTTCTTTTTCTTTCATTTGAATATTGCGCAACCTCACACGTGATCAAAATCTTGTTATCATTTCACTTCAGCGATTCCGCCATTTTCTGATCGCAAGCAATTTGAACTTCGCTTCCTATATTTATGAAATACGTTTTGTTTACCGAAAATATTGTGCCAACACATTTCCAAAGTGATTAGTTTTCAACGCTGTTTATTTTGGATTTACTTGTTGCTGTAAAATTCTTCTACAAAACGCATTTTCTCGATTGTAAATTGGGTAAGCCATTGTGCATCATTTTCTAGACCTAGTTCAATTATACCATTTTTGACTTCGTGCTAATATTTTATTTCGTGTTCCAGTGCATTTCGATATTTAATAAAAAACGTTCAGTGCTTTATAATCTTTAATATGTAATATGTTTATTTAGATTTAAGTAACTTTTTAATATTTTATTGGTTTATATAAATGAATCTATGCAAAAATTTCTTAATATTTTATAATAGTTTCCCCTTAATAGAAAATATAAATTAGTAATAGAAAATGGATTATATGCGTAACATTTACATTTTCATATTATAATCATATTCATTTAGTTATTATTTGTACTATGTTATTATATTATTATTTATTATTATTAATTGTTTCAATATATATTATTTATATGTATTATTTATATTAATACAGATTCTGACCCAGAACGTTGACTTTTCTTACCCCCAAATACCTTGCACTAGTCGAACCTGACAAATATTATATATATATATATATAATATATATTAATATATATAATATATATAGATATATATTAATATATATATATATATATAGTATATATAATATATATAATAATATATAAGTTGATAACTTATATATTTATATATATATATATAATATTGATATATATATATATATAAATATATATATATATATATATATATATATAATAATATATATATATATATAGTATATATATATAGTATATATATATATATATATAAGAATATGTAGATAGGCTTTAAAAAAAATTTACTACTGGAATTTTTCAAATAAGGGTCAAATAGCCAATTAACCATAGCCAAAAATGCATGGCTTTTTGTTTTTTTTTTTACCAAAAAGCCGGCTTTTTTGCCAACCCTGCTTACTGAGCACAGAATCATCTCTCAGGCGATGCACTTGAAACGTTTAGGAGTGAAGACCCTCCCAGTCACATTAAGGAAATGGGTCCATTCTCGTACAAGCTGCTAACCGAAATCAAAGTTCTATTCTGTCATCCTTAACGTCTCTCGCAAACGTTCCTGTTATTTCTACTCCTGATGATATAAGAAACACATTTAAAGGCACTATTTTTTGTTATGAACAGAAAGACGAAGATTTAGCTGTCATAATGAAAAATCTCCAGCAGAAAAGATTTTCCGATCGTAGGGACTCGCCTGACAAACCAAATCCTCGTTTGCTGCTGACCTTTAATACCCCTCATCCACCTATAAAGGTGAAAATAGGGTTCACAAGTCACAGTGTTCGCACGTTTATCCCTCAACCCAGACGTTGCTTCCAAATGCAACGTTGCTCATCCCAAAATTAACTGTAGGGGACCGGATGACATGCCCAATCTGCGGAAAGTTATTTCACACTCGTTGTGAAAATACCCGTAACTGTAGAAACTGTGGAGGCCCCCACCGTGCTTTTTCCTTCAAATGCCCGTCTTACCTGTTTGAACAGGAGGTTTTGGAGTTATGTACCATACAAAAATTAAGCAGGATCTAGAGATGATATATGCCATCTCAAGGAAATATATCAGACAAATCAAAGTCAATCTTACGCCACAATTACAGCTTCCACCACGCCACCGACCGCGTGTTAATCCGCCAACACAACCCCATCCTACCAGAACTCTTTCCTAAATCTCCAGTGAAATCAGGCAGTTACTGCAAACCTGTCCTGCCTGTATTGCCCACACTACCAACTCCTCAAATAGTACAAAAGCAGCCCTTGATTCAATCTCCCGTCCAATAAGCTATCAACAACCCTATCCCGAGTACTAGCTCTCAACAAACTAAGCTAGTTCATCCAGTACAAAATTTGGAAAACATTTCCTGCCAAGACACACTGCCCCATACTTACCCAAATAGGTTCACCAAACTTATGCAGAGGAACGTCTCTATCCTTTAATTCGCCTTCCACTATTACTCAAATTCCTGGAAAAGATGTTCTAAACACACAGAAAAGAATAGTCGCCAAGCTAAACATTATTCGTTAAAATATAGAGCATTCCGAATTTTTAAACAAAACACAGTAACCCCCAGACGCAAAAAATGAAACTCAGAAGAGACCCGCCATAAATCTACTCCAGAGACAAAAACAATGGCTTCAATAGATTGTACTCAAAAACAATCAACAGCTATTGACACCCACCAATCAACCTTTTTATATTCTGCAAGATAATTCTAAGTCTTCTGAATCTTCCTATAACTCTTCTCCCGAATTTCCTTTATCAGCACTCCCTAAGGTATTCCATACCCTAGCAGAATGAAATGGATAACATCTCCCCAAATGGATCTTGATGTGATGACCCATCCTCTTTCTAATGCTTCCTGCCACTTCCGAGAAAGGGAATGGAAAAACTGTCCGACGTAAACGTCGAAACCCTTAACGATTCATAGAGTCATGATTAGAGAGAGCACAAATGAAAGAGAGACCCAGAGGTCCCCATTCTCCAATCAAATCTGTCCAATCTCCCAAAATCACTCGCATGATGATATTACTGAAAACTCCAGTATCAGACCTTGCCAATCCATCGAATCCTATATTGGAAACCAATATCGCAACTCCAACACATTCTCAAAAAGACGATACCCTTCGGTCGGTGACACCTTCCTCCCCATTTCCATTGGAAACAACGTATATATTCATACACATTCTGAATCTGCTTGCTTTAAGCAGATAAACTGATACCGCGCTCTTAATAAACAGATGAGCATTATGTTTACTTCTTATGACCAACCAAACCCACATAATAAGTTAGACTTAGTTGAACTCAACTTATCTCGCATTCATGGTGAAGCCTCTTTACCAAATACATCTTAGAGCTACTTCCCAAAAGAGCTAGGTCATACAACCTAAAAATTTCTTTGTATGATTACTCTTACCTCCAGGATATGTTGCCCTCCTCGCGGATCACGTCTCAATCTTTCTCTCCATTCCGAACCCACCTCAACACACCCCTAGTCACATTAAGACAATTGTCTCTAAAGACCATCATCATAATATTTATAACAACTCATCATGGCAATTTTCTTTCAATGGAATTGTCGTGGCTACTACTCTAATTTCGAAGAACTTGTTCAACTAATAAACATATGTACACCAAAGTGTATATGTTTACAAGAACTTCGACTGTCATCGTGACTTCTTTCAACCGTCGGAAATATATAATCGCCCTTAAATCCTCTATAGAAAGAGGTGGACAAAGATAGAGGTGCCAGAACACTCATTCACAGAAATTCTTTCCCGCTATTCCCCAATCTCGTTTCCAAACCACTTCATACATGTCTTCAGCAAAATCACTAATGCCACTGACCTTATGTATCTGCTCAAATCTTACTGGCTCCGAGTAGTGAATTTACTAAGTCGACTTCGCTGATCATTTTTAAAACAGCTCCCTTCACTCCGAGTTGTTATATCAGGTGACTTCAACCTCCACCACCCCTTATTGGGCGACTCTGTCACTTCGTCTAAGTCCAAGATCCTAATAGATCCCCTAACCCCCTTTTCCCTGAGATGTCTTAACACAGGACTCACATATGAACGTGTAGATACACACACTTCTTCTTTGCTGTTGATATTCCTTTGCTCCCCATTCCCTATGATCGCTTACCTGGTCCCCGCTTTTGATTACTTATTTTTGGCAGTGATCATACCCAATATGCTTTAAATGAGCCTTGTACAAGGCCCAATGACCAAAAAACTAACTCCAGCTGCCTCGTATGATCGAGTGGAACAGGTGGGCCCTTTATCAGGCCACACCTATCCCCCTTTCTCCCTTTCAATAACCGGTTTCCGACTGTTGATGATGCCTTTCGCTTCTTCCAGCAAGTCGTCATCTCGGCAGAGGAAGTTTGCATTCCGCAATCTTCCTCAGGCTGGCGGTCGGCAACCCCTTGGTGCCCCTTGGTGGTCACAAGAGTGCGCACAAGCCAACCGAGGAGAAGAAGAAACTCTACAGGCCATACAAAAACGACCCGTACCACCCCAAACATGATTATTTTTAAAGCAGCCGCGGCGAATCTCCGTCGAATTAATGCAAACGCATAAACAATTTTCGAACTTACCATATCGACTGTGTAACTCTACAGCTTCCCTTCCTTTAGTGTGGAAAGTTACGACCAGAAAATCCTCGCTCAGCAACTCTCAGCCACAGTCCATCCGTATATGGCCTGATATAACTCGATTTGGATTTGGGATCGATGGCTGTAGCGATGCATTAGATGATGGTACACCACCACCGAGTTCTTTCCTAACCTTAACTTTTCAGAAAACTGAGAACGAACAACACTGCAGACCTCAACAACGAAAGGGAAAAATCAATCTACAACTTCTTTTTTTAAAACCTCGATCGGGCCAGTTAGTCAAAACTGCATTGGCGAATAGCAAACCGTGCTCTTGTATCCAAGCCATTATTTTCGCACATCATGCGTCTTCGTTTTCATATCCATCCATCAGTATCAACCATTTTGCTGGATTATATAACAGAATCTGGATCGAATCTTCTTTTCCATCTATTTGGCTACAGCTTTTTGTAATCATACAAACTTTGCAAAAGATCCGAAGTTGCGGACCAACCAAGCCAATTTTCCGCTGGACCTTCATTCCTTAATATTGGGGAAAATTGTTTCAGGCAGCTTTCTCCCTGTTCTGAGAAGCCGCCAAGCCCTTTCAAATTCCCAGTTGATTTCCCGCCCCCAGAAATTTTCGTCCGACTGCGACCCCTTGCGTAAAACTAGACCATTGACATCCAGGAGCCTTCTGCACTCGGTGGATGTTCTTTGGTGCTTTTTGACCTTGAAAAAGCTTACGACACAAACGTGAGACGTGCATTCTCCCCCTTAAACTCCATTCGTTCGAGTTCCGTGGACAACTCCACTTCTTTCATTCAAATGCTTCGTCAAACAAATCCACCAGGTTCGGTGCTTCTCTATTCTTCAGCCACTTTACTCTGGTATTGAAGCGTTCCACGAAGTAGTGTTCTAAGTGTTTACTACTATTTTCTCGGATTTAATAATATTCGTTACTTCCTATTCCAGCGACTGTCCAAGTATTCTCTCCTTTATGCGATGAACCCTTGCGTTATATATAGCGTACCAGCTGCCTTTCTCGAACGGCACTCAACTACATTGAGAAATTTCACAATGGGTTAACTTCCCATGAGTTTTCCATTTTCTTCTCACCCCAATAACCAGCCAGTTCTTTTTAGTCTAAGGAAATCGTAGGATAGAAAATTTGCACCTTCTTTCCCAACCGAACCTAACTTAGATTGGTTTCGCCCCCCTTTCCTGTTACTCACAGTCATATTTCTAGACTCATCTAGATCACCACTTCACATATGCACCGCATATTAAACACTTGAAAACAACCTGTCATCCCGCTCTTGACCTGTTACGTCATCTCTCCTCAAAATCTTGGGTGCTTGATCGCAAGTCCCTTTTGTGCCTCTACATCGCTCCTGAATCCCGATCGAAACGTGGACTATGGCTGTGCAGTATACGATCAGACCTCCACAACACTTACTACAACCTGCTAGATCCATCCAAAATGAACATCCGTATCCTCCACTGGAGCCATCGATCGTCTCCCTGGTGAGCCTTGAAGTTGAATCCATTGTGATGCCACTTCTCTTCGAAGAGAATTCATCATGTACAATTTATCTTCGTTTTCAAACCCAATACCGTCTGCTTGACATCCGATTCTGCAGGAGATTTACCCCAGAATCCTGATTACCGGCCATTTGAAACACAGTTCATAACAATCCTTAATTCCTTAACATCCCTATGCAAAAAGGTGCTGCCTTCGTCACGAGAAAGGACATACCTTGGCCTAATTCCCCGCTGCCCACATTTGATGACTCTGACTCTCTTTCCAAAATCTAAGTCATCCTGGCTGCCTGTTAAAAGCATCTCTTCCTTGTCTCATTCCGTAGTTCACGATGAATTTACTCCAGTGTTTACTGACGGCTCTAAAACAGGACACGTGTGTGCGGCAATCTCTGCTGTCTTTCTTGAACCGCGACTCTCCAATACCCTCCCCCTCATGCTTCAATTTACCGCAGAATTAATGGCTATAATGCATTGCGCGCGTTTCTCCGAACAAATCCTTAAAACCAATTAATCTACTCTTATGAACATTTATTTCAGATTCGCTCAGGCGCAAACCAAAGCGCTTAAAGTCCCCTATTCGAAAACACAATGGTATCCGCTGCTACAACAATTCTTCGCTGCTCACTCCCGTTAAGAACAAATTATTTTATTTGACCGCCCTCATTGTAGGGTAACTGTCAATGAAATCGCGATAGAGAGGCAAAATGGCCCCTCTTCGTATTCCGGTTTTCAGGTACCTCCCGACGCAGTCGACAAGGCCACCTCCGTGCGCTGTCGAGAGAGCGCGTACATCCTTGCTCCTCTGACAGGGCTTTATGATCTTGTTGCAAGAGTGGCTGGACGAGTGATAAGGGAGCGAAACCCAGAAATATAATAACTGAGCTTGGTGAGTGTGTCTTCCTCCCACAGACGAAAGCGCTTACACCGAGGTGATTACTTGTACGCCCTGTATGGCCACACCAATTTCAGCCGACAGTCCTATATCATGGACCCTCCTCTCATCTACAAATTTGTGACGTCGACCCATTACCCCGCCAATCTTTCCCCATATCTTCATGATTTTTCCCAACTAGACGCTATCGTCGTCGTCATGTTCCTACCTTTACGCTCCATAACACCTTCTAAAAGATTAATCCCAATCTATCTGAATCTTACCACTTTAGCAGTAACTCTATCTTCTTGTATATCTCCAAGAAGTGAATATTCTATACAAATTAAAATTTGATTTTGTTTATGTAATTATTTAGACATCTAACAACCGTAAGGTTACAATTTTATTAGTTCTATTTATTTTGCACTGAGTGTGATTATCATGAGCCATTAATTTCTTTTTCTTTTTTTTTCTTTTTTTTTTTGACATTCGAATATATATATGCCCAGATCCCACCCAGGTTGTATTTTTTACCCAGTGTGCCCCTTTTCTGTAAATACTGCAATACTGTAAATTACCCTGCAAATACCTGCCGTTTGATTACTTTCACAGTAGCGTACGCTTATATATAATTTGAAGGAGTAAGTAGGTTGTCTGAGAACCACCTTCAAGTAGAGGATGTTGATGATTGAAGAGTGAAGCGTTGTCACAATAAGTGGCGTTCTCCCGGCAGGCTGCTTAGGAAGTATCTGGGTGGGGCTAGCAGCCTCCTGCCCAGGACGCCCACAGAACTCCCCCAGGACAATGCGCGAGCACCACTCGCTCACCGGAACCTTGGAAGAGACGTCGGTTGTAGAGCCGAGTAGCTGTCCAGCCTGTAGAGCCAGTGTGCACACATTAGGTCACTGAGAAGCTTCGGACCACTCTGTACTCTTACCGTACCAGTGGTCCGCCACTGCAGTGAGAAGCACGTACAGGCGGCCAGGATATCGAACAGAGTAGCGCCCCCAGTAGAAGAAACTTGATTTGAGTGGTGCTTGCTGAATTCGTTGTGCCACTCCATGGCAGATGTCACTCTTGCCAGGGTCACCAATTGAAGAGGTAAGATTGTCTTGCAGACCACCTTCAATAGAGATGTCTTGATGTTGAAGAGTTGAAGCGTTGTCATGATCAAGTGGCTAGCACCCCCAGCCCCAAACACCACAATATATATATATATATATATATATATATAGTATATATATATATTATATATAATATAATTTTCATATATATATTTATATATATATATATATATATATATATATATATATATATATATTTAGTGGTTAGTGTGCTGGAAATCGACCGGCTTTTCGACTTACGTCATGTTCTTCTTTTACTTTTCTGTTCCGGTGTATGGTGTGCATCTAACTCTTTACTGAGTCAATACACATTTTCTTTGGTCTCCCAGCTGGTCGATTCCCAGCATACTCACCACTATACATACGATTAACGAACCGACTATCATTCATCCTTTCCATATGACCAAACCATCTCAATGTACTCTTGTTTATTTCCTCATTTAGTTCTTTCTTCACACCACACAACTCCCTAATCCGTTCATTCCTCATTTTATTAATTCTTCTCGCACCTAACACGCCCCTAAGATTGTCCATCTGACACATGTGTACCTCAGATCTAGACCTCTTATTCCAGACCAAAGTTTCACTACTATAGTAGTATGTGACCTTGTCACATGCCTAATATTTAAGTCTGCTTCCCTTAAGCTCAATTTTCGAATTAATTATCTATGTCTTTCAATCCTCTTCCTTCATCAGTTTCTATCTATTAATGGTAGCTGGGTATGGGTCCCACAACTACTTATTTATACCCTAGAAATGATCATGCGTGCCTCGGATTCCCATTGCATGTTTGATCACTTACCCCTAGTTATGGAGAGGCAAGGAACAGGTGATTAGATGTAATGTGACATTAACACAGGTAACAACATACCCTCGTGCAAAACCCTAACACACTCAAGACTTACTCCCTTTATTTCCACCAAGGATTAATTGATTTAGATTAGGTCATTCCATCTTCACATTAAATCTTTTTCTCCTCTAAATCATGTTCGATAGAGCTGGTTCGTCGCTGTCATTCAGGAGGAGAGCATTGCGTATCGAGGCATGCGGAAAACTCTCTTTCTTCTAATCACTCTACTAATTCACTCGGTGCAGGCGATACTATACAGGCTAAGCGCGCTTTCACTAAAAGAAAGTGTGCCCCAACCTAGCTGTTCTCCCTAACTGCAGTAAAGATTGTTATGGCCTCTTGCAAAAACTATCTCTAAAACAAACTTTTGTAAATCCCTTCTCCCCTATCGCTCTGACCGGTGCGTAGCTAACTTCTCTCCTTCTGAAATCCAAATCTCTTCGACCTCTTTTTTCTTCTAATTCTTCCTTGGACGATTCCAGTATCCCTCCCTCCTTACTTCCTTCTCCTCTCAGATTTCCCATGTAACTCACGCTCAGACTTACATCACATGTATCTGTAGCATGATATCTTATTCTTTTTTTCCTGGATCTATGAAAGTTCGGAATAAGGCAAATGGCCCGGATGCATTCACCCCCGTGTTTGAGGGAGTGTGCTCTGAATTTTCGCCTGGCCTCGTTCAACTCTACAATCTATCTCTTAATACTAAAACTTTTCCTCATTGCTGGAAGGCGGCATATTTTTTCCAACGATCTCGAAAAAAGGTAGCGCTCTGGACACTTCAACACCTATCGCCATATAGCTCTCACTTGTATTCTGTCTAAAATCTTGAAACTCTTTTTAATCTCTCATTCCTTGGAACATCGGAGGTCTTCATTCCCTTCTTATTGATCATCAGTATTGCTTTCGACGCTCGAGGTCAACTGGTGACATATTTCCTATCTAACTGATATATGGTTTTCTGCCTTTATGGACTTTTTTTCTTTTTTTTTGTCATTTTTTTTCTAGACTCTCTAACTTTTTTTTAGACTTGCGGGTGGCGCTTGACATATCCCCACAAACTTGCTTGCACTGGCGGCACCCGCACGCGTCCACTGCTCTGCTTAAGCTCCCTTTCTTTGGTTCCTTCCTCCTCTTTTGCTTACTCTTGTCTAGTTCTCTCTCCAACCGCTCCATATCAGCACTCGTGATGAGCATCCTCTTCCTTCTTTCCTGTTAATTGTGTTTTCCCTGCAAGGTTTTCTGTTTGGTCTCCAACTTCCTTAATGACCTCTCTCAATTGTTACTTCTAACCTTTCACGCTCTTATGCCCGATGACTCAACTCTCCATTCTTCTACTCATTTCAAATCTGCTCCCTCCTTTGGTGCATCTAGCAGTTGCCTCTTTCCTTTCAGCTTCGATCTATCTTAGCCCGATCTGGATGGCGATTTGCCGGTGCTCACCGCAGTCTTCGTAAAATTCAAAACTCCCCGTAAAAAACTCAATTCTTTACATATCAATCCCAAACACTTCCCAACTTCCTATTTACTTTCCGACGTAATAACGTCTCACCTGTGAATAACATAAACATTCTTGTTCTCAACATGAACAACAAATTGTCTTGAAAACCTCACATTACAATGTGTTGCTAGAGGTGCCTGCGAAAGAAGCTGGAGTTCTTCAGTGCGGGAAACCTTTTCTCTAACACGTGTACTCCAGGATATAAGGCCTTATTACCCTTTGAACGGCAGTACTGTTCTCACATTTAAAGAATCCGGCCTCCACCTTCTATTGATATGGGTGCAGTCATAAAGCTAACTAATAAACTGCTCCCTTCTTTCAACACACCCCTTACCCTTCTACATCACTTATGGAAGCTAAACTATTCTCTTTTCTTATAGGAGATTCTAAATCTTTGTTTCTTTTAGGAGTTGACCCTCTCCGCTTTCCCACCACCTATGCGTCGCCCTCGTATTACATGGCAGTGCAGTTATTGGAATAACCTAGACTTGTTTCCTTGTGACGTTGTGTTGTCCTCTTTCTTATCCAGTTGACTTCTGTCCTGTGAGCTTCTTGCGCCTGTCTTCTGTCTTTCCAAACTAAATAATCTCCCTTTAAACCACCGTCTGCGCGCTCAACCTGAGAAATTTGCGCTCAAGTTAGCTGGCGCGCCGGCCGCGGCGGGCTGTCGTTTCCTGCTTATTTTCTGGCCCCTCCTTGAAAAGAGCCCAGTCCGTGAGTGGTGGTACAGTGGCCTTGGCAAAAAAAAAAAATGAAACTGAACAAATCTGCAAGCAAATGAAAGAAGCGGTGTCTCTGCAAAAAAGTGTGGATTTCTAAATAGAAGTAAGAATGTTAACAGTGATGGTATGGAATGAAGACGTGATGCAAGTGGTTAAAAGAAAAAAGAAGCGTTGTTAAGCTACTAAAAGCCGATATTTTTTACAACGAACTCTATTATTTTGAATTATGATAAGAGTAGAAAAAATATTGGTAGAATACATCTTGTTGGGTATTAAAGGTCTATATGAAACAAGCCAAACTTTTGTAAAATGGGACAACTTCCGAATAAATGGTATCCGAATATGCATTGATTAAAGTAAGAAAGGCTTAAAGAAGAAAAGGGTTTCAGACTTTAACAATTGAAATATTGAATGAATTGACATAGCGGTTAAAGTTTGGGTCAACAGCATAAACGGTGAAGGCATGAGACCGTATGGAAGGATAAATCACACGAGTTTTCCTAAATTTGAAGATAAGCGACTAGAGATTTCAGAAGATATTCAAAAAAACTAATTGCAAATTCCTCTTCATAATATTTTCAGTAATACCGTACGGAGAATTTATTTTTAACGATTCTGGGATAAAATATAAGAAGCATAAGCTGCAGAATACTTACGATGAAGATAATTAATTACTGCATTCATCACTCCTGAGTCGAATGAATAGTAGGATAACCGGAAGGTTTATAAACTTTTATCAAATGAAATGTTGATAATGAGATGCACACCTCTTACAAGGGAGAATTATCCTTGCCACGAGGTCTGTTTTCTGCCGTTCCTTTGAAGACTCGAAGAGAAAGAACAAGAAACAGAGATAAGATGGTGATCAGGGAACTCAAAAGTTGAAAGAATGTATTAGTAGTATAAATAGATGGACTGTTATTTAAGAAATGGTTTTGTATTTTGGGTTCATTTCTAAGAGATTCTGGACGTAGGTTTTTAGCTGCACCATCCGGCCAGATATTATGGATACAGAATTTGTATGTTAAGAGCTTTATTTTGAAAACTAAAAGAAAGTAAAAAAAAAAAAAAAAAAAAAAAAAAAAAAAAAAAAAAAAAAAAAAAAAAAAAAAAAAAAAAAAAAAAAAAAAAAAAAAAAAAAAAACGACTTACTTTAATGGATAATATTTCTTTTTACAATCTTATCTTCTGAAAACTACAAAAGCTACAGGAAAATGAAATACATTTTTTGGAATCCTTTTAAAATTTCGAGCATGTATTTTGTAAAACATAAAATAAAAAACAAAAAAAATCAAATTAAAAGATAAAAATTTGGCTATTTTTTTTGTGGGCTTTGGGACAGGGTTCAGTAGTTTTATGGTTTTTGTGTAAAGGTATTACAAGATCAATTTTAGGGGGCTCGAGCCGACGGGGATAGCAGGGGGGGACGTTTTCCATACCCCCGTGGGGAGGGGCGGAGGAACCTTTCTGCGACCATCCCCCGAGAGTACCGAATATGAGCAGGGAGTTCCGGAGCCTCCTGGAGGGTTTTGGGGGGATTTATGTCCTAGCCCCGTAAGTTCCCCGGAAGGCCTGTATGATGACCCCGACTCTCTCGCCAATACGGTGCGGTATAGAAACACCTTGGGTATTTCCTTTAGTTTAAAAAAAAAGTCAAAATTAAAATAGAAAGTCTATTTTATTTTAAAACGAGTAAACCAATAAAAGGTCTCTAAATTCATGGCCCTCTAATCTCTATTAATACTTTGTTCTCTATATTATGAACCTCTGGGCATGGGAGATTTTTTATTTTTTTTTACATTTTCTCCTGTGAAAGAACTGTTGATTTACATAAAAGCTATCTCCTTTTCGCTTGTAGCTATTGTAGTTTTTGAGATATAATTTTTTTTTTTTTTTTTTTTTTTTTTTTTTTTTTTTTTTACATTTTCCGCACTAAAATTGGACCACGCATTCCAGCAAATGTATTCCTTTCCTGGGTAGCTGTTGTAAGTTTTTGAGAATATGGGATGTGGCTCTTTCTAGAGGCTGAACATATATATTATATATAATATATATAATATTATAATAGTATATATATATTATATATATATATATATATATAATATATATATATATAATATATCATATATATATATATATATTTATATATTATATATATAATATATTCAGTGAAGCTCATTTTTCAGAAATATTAATTCTTCTCTTTTCGTACAACAATGATTTATCAAAAACAGCACGTAAAAAAATTTAAAATTTTCCTTTACATTTATTTTAGTATATCAATGTAAAAATTTTTAACTGCACATCATCTCTGCCTGCAGACGTTTAGACTTCAACAATGTACTATGGACTTCAACGCAAAATATATACTATTATTACTAATTGGTCTTGCATCTGGTCCATTACATTTTCAACATTTTTAACATACTTAGGCCATAGAACTTCCTGGGTTCCAAAATCTTACAATGGAAATTGGAAACAATAATGAAACATCAACACTAAAGAATGTTACAGACTTACGGGTTACAATGCCAAATGTTTGTGGCTCTTGAAGAAAAAACATTATTAAAAAAACTTCAAATAATTAATAATTGTAGTCCTTGTTTTTAATTTTTTTATTTCATTGGAAGCTTAAATCACATTAAATATAACGATAGACTAACCAAAATAAAAAATAATAAAATAAATATACAATAATTAATAAAGAAAATCATTAAAAATGATAGAATAGTAATGACTTTATAAATAATAAAAAAAAAATCAAGTAAAAAAATTATTGGGTTCAAGTCCCTGGGTCAAATGGTAAAAAACATTTATGTAAAAAAAAAAAAAAAAAAAAGAAATGAAAAAAAAAAAATAAATATAAATAAAAAAAAAAAATACTGAGTGTCTCTCATGAGCTCCACTTAATTAATTGGTAATTCAAAGACATAACCTAACTACCTAATTAACCTTTCCCTAACGGCCCTTTATCGGCGAAGTCTGTACGGGTTAATTTTTTTTTTTTTTATATGTTTGTGGTCCGTGTCGTACTATTGTACCTCTGTTCTGATCTTTCAATTTTCCCTATACGAGACCAATGTTCGAAACAATAAAGTTTGGCTCCGAAATTTCTAAAAAGGTGAATTTTCTCATGATACTTTTCGTCTGGCAACATGCTCTTTAGAAAAAACATGCATCAGAGACATAAAAAATAATCTTAGGAAAGTTAGGTTTATTGGTGTCAATCTGCTGGTATTGTCACCAGCTTAATGAAAGGCATTTCAATTCACTTGTTGCAGGATGACAATTAATGGTGTTTTACTTATTTTTGTAATATTTGGTGTAGTATTTATGGAGCTATTTTTCTTTTCATTAACTTATTATCGTTTATTCTATTTTTAAGACACGATTTTTATATAAATCATCTCAGTCTATAGAAACTCTAAACAATAATACGGTAATGAAGAATAAAAAATAAATAAATGATCGGTTTCTTTAGGAAAAAAGTCAATCAGTTCTTTTAAAGTTGGAAATTTTAAAGCTGATCTTGTATACATATCCGTGGAGTATTCACCAGTTCAAAGTAGACGAGACTGTAATTAGAACTGCAACATTTAATGTAGCGCTAGCTCACAAAAATGATATCAGAAATTATTCTGTTTTCTTTTTACAGAATTTAGTTACCAACATCTTTAAGTTTACCATTTTGAAATAAAAATAAGTAATGCTCCTGAAAATCATAACTATTGTCTTCTTTCATTCCTGTAGGAATGAGAAATCACTGTTTGAAATGAGCTTTCAGAGTTTTTCAGACTATATATATCTAGGCCCTAGGGGCCTATATCATTATCTATTATAATTTTTTTCACATTCTTCTCAATTCATGAATTCTCTTTTTTTGTTCATGTATCTCGATTTAATAGACATATAAGTCAATGCGACCACCTTGGTAAATGTTGTTACTCTCATGAGGGTTTGTCACCTGTGATCCTTACATTATAAATAAAGTCCCAATAGATTTATTAATCTAAAACAAATAAAATAATACAACAGATGTGATAAATTGCAAAATCATCAACTCTCTTTAGGAAACAAGTTAGGGTCGCAAAATTGTTAAACTCCCATAGGCATTTCTTAAGTGGCCACCTGTTACCTCAAAATTAAAAGAGAAATTAAAAAATATAGCCCAAAAATATCGATATATTATAGTTTCAATTAAAATTCTAAGAAATTTTATAAACTAATATTTTATCATATATATATATATATATATATATATAATATATATATATATTATATATATATATATATATATATATTATTATATAAATATATATATATATATATTATATATATACCGGTATATATATAAAATTTCTTTTTAGGGGGTTGGGCTATTGGGGACAGTCCCCCCATCATCCACTAGTAGGCTGAACAGACCGCTGACTCCTTACATTTTGCAGTTTACTGTAGGTAATTTCTTTTAGTTAAAAGAAAAATCGACACATAGAAGATATAAAATTTAATATTTAATTTTTTATGTAAATATCTAGTAGCTATTTGATTCTAAATATTTTCTGGAAAAATTTTCTAAGTTCAGAAAAGTTAACGTAACAGTTTTTTTAAGAAAATTGTTTAGTGGCAAGCCTCTGGAATTACAGAAGCTTACCACTAAAAAGAATTTTCTTAAAAAAACTTAAATTAACTGAACATAGAAATTTTTTTGGAAAATAGAAATTTTTCAGAAAAGTATTTAGATAAATACTAGATAAATTTACCTTTTTTTTCCCCTAAAGAAACTACCTTGGGTAAAATGATAAGATTGTAAGGAGTCAGGGTCCTTTCGGCTTACTGTGGACTTCGTCCCCAACAGCTCCAGCCCCCTAAAAAGAAAAATTTATATATATATATATATATATATATATTATATAATATATATATATATAATAATATAATATATATATATATATATATATATATATAT
>JABUQX010092504.1:40000-43412 GCA_015478945.1 Trachelipus rathkii | reverse complement strand
TTGTGACTGACTGGATATAAAAGTGTGTATCAATGTGTTTGTGGAAGGTATTGTTTTGAAGGGTTGGAGGAGAGTAGTAATAGTTCCCTTTTAGTAAGGGAAACTGTAGGAACCTATATGTGGAATTAGTTTATGAGTGTTTTAGGGAAGATATATGCTAGTATTTTAGTTGAAAAGAGTGTGTCGAGTAACAGCGTGGAACTTGTGATTGGTGTAAAACAAGGTGCATTTAGAACTGGTAAAGGATGGTGGTAGGTTAAATTTTTGCATTGAAACAAATGATTGAGAAAATGTAAGAGGCGAAAAATAAATTGTATTAGGTTTTATAGATTTGCAACACGCGTATGACAGGAGTAATCGGAAAAGCTCTGTGTTTGTGTTAATGATATTTTGGTGTTGATTAATAGGCTTATCTGAATGAATCAATCAAAAAGTATGTTTGTATGAGACAGTGAGATGTGTATATGTCTCTTGTCTATTTAATTTGATACTATGGATGTGTGTGATTAAATTAATTAGAAGGTTAGAGGGAAAGTGTTAGACTAATGGAGAAGTGGAAGAGAAGTGGAGGGTGCCCTGCTTATTTATGCGGATGAGTTTTGCGTAGCGAATCTGAAGAAAGTTTAAAGTTGTTTGGCGAAATGTGTGAAAGGATGAGTTGAAAAATTAAATGTTAGATATGAGTAGGGTGATTGTAGTGAGGGAGGGGAGTCAGCAGTGTGAAATTCATGTTTCGTGGTGAGCAATTGGAACAAGTATCATAGTTTAAACATTTAGGCTATATATTGGATCAAAAGGGAATGAATGACGCAGTGTAGTAGGAAAGTTGTGAATGGTAGGAAGGGGCTCTTGTGCAATTAAATCCTTGCTAAATTCATAGGAATTAAGTCTTGTGTGTTCTTTGGTTCTGCATGAGGGTATTTTGTTACCGATGTTGTAGTGAAACCTAAGGTGTGGAATAAGAGGTAAGGATCTAAGGTGGATAACCTTAGGGACGTGTTAGGTGTTAGAAGAGGAATTAATAAAATGAGCAATGAGCATGTTTAGGGAGAAAAATACATTAAATGAGAAATATAACTCCAAGAAATAAATGTTTTGGTCATATTGGAAAGGGAGGATGATAGTCTGTTGCGTTGCAACGGATGGTGTAGTGGGGAGTGTGTGCCTGGTAAGTAAAGTTTAAGGAAAGTTTAAGAAAATTTGTTAAGAGATTTCATAGAGTACTTTTTTTCTCATTTCTGTCCATCACTTTACATTAGATAGATTTGTAATGAAGGAAGGAAGGGATGGTAATTAAAATTAATTGAAAGTCAAAAAGCAATCAAGAATTTTAGTTGGAGAATCTATTGAGAGAGAACATTGTGTGTAAGGTAATATTTAAAAAATGGGGTTGTATATTGATTGAAAAGGTATGGGATGTTGTTCACTGGAGAGTAAGAGAAAAAGCAAATTAAATTGATCTTAAGGAGGTTTGGATTTTTGACCTTAAGTGTTATCACTGTTCATCGATCAATATGAAAACTTCAGGGCATGTATTAGTTGAGTAGGATTTTACCTTTTTTAATCATCATTTTATAACCCCTTAGTTCCCCAGAACAGGGGCAGAGTGCGCAAGCCTATACCAAAAATTCGAGACATGCATGAGCATTCTTGGGACACAAATAATCTGTAGCCGAACCCCAACCCAGCTACCACTGCCCTTTTAGTTGTCTCTTACGGCACGCAGAACGTATGTTGTGGAAATTCTTTTTCCCTAACATAGAGATTTGTTTTTTTTTTTGTATACTAAAAAGAATCTTTTAATTTTTGTCCATTTTCCCCTCTGCCAAGAGGTAAAACGTTTGTGTGTGCAATGAAAACGATCGAAATAAAAAAGATTCTACCCAACTCAACATAATCTGAAAATTTCCTGTTGATCGGATTAAAAGAAAGAAATTTATTGCAATTTATTTTTATTTATGGGAAACTATTTTCAGTGGGTTTTTGAAATTAGTAATTGTTGGGATTTGGTGCCAGATATTTGAAATCTGTATTACCTTTTTTTGTAGATAATAGACAAAAATCGTTTGTGAACTCTCAAATGTTGGGTACATGATTTTTCTTTAAGTAAAAATACAAAACAAATCAAAGCTAACTTCTTATGTCTATCATTGGTGCAATCGAATGAAAACTAATATGAAAAAATTTTACGCCAATATTCTGCAGTCAAAACCCCGATTTCAAAATTGAAGCCTCTTAAAAAATATATTATAATATATTGTGATATTATATTAATAATGATTCCAGATATTTAATTGTAGAAAAATGGAATGACATAATTATCAAGCTATGAAAATAATTTTAAAAGAGGGAGAGACTATTATAGTAATTTAGAAGTTAAAATGATGACTTAATATTCTAATTAATGATGTAGAATATTAAATATATCTAACCAAGTATATTTTATTCAATAATATAGAAGATATGCTATTTTTTTTGCATCACTTCAAAAAGTAGATTAATATTATTATTATTTTATATTATTAATTATATATTATTATTATTAATTATTATTTATTATTATTATTATTCATTATTATTGATTATAACGATGGGAAGTGCTAATAGTGATATTAACACTCCCCAGCTGCCCTCCTGGCGGAGAGTGACCGTCCACAGGAAGTGTTATTGCTGTGTGGGGTGGAGGCATAAATCCACCATCATAGCCTCTACATTCCTTTCAATGCGAGACAATCTGTCCTCCAGAACAGCTGGAGAAAACTGAGAAGCTCCTGAGGAGGAGGGAAAAGTTATATCGAGTATATATAATAATTATATAATATGTTGAGGACGCAGCATATTGGACTGAAATGGTATGTGACATGACAAGTGAAGAGCATAATTAGACGTAACATGAAGGCAGGCTGGCACCGCATGACCACCGTCAGCTGACCTCAGCAAGTTGTCTACCCTATACTACTCTTGAGAACCCCTTACGGTTTACGGAATGCTGCTCAAACTTTCCAACGGTTCATTGACACTGTTTTGCGAGGAATACCCTTCTTTCGGGCCTACATCTACCACCTGCTTCTCTGTAGGAGTCCTGTCTCCCAAGGATTCCATCCTTAGGATTTGCTCCAGCTCATCCTCCATAGAAGATGAGAGGCGTACAAGGAGCACTTCTTTTAGGGTAGTATAAGTGGTAGAAGAGGCGGATGCTGTGGCTAGAGCGTCTCTTATCTTCATGAGGGGATCCTCTGGCAGCGCACACAACAGAAGGTTGCACTTCTGAAGCTCGGTGGAGTCTGCAGGGAAAACAGCTTCTATCTGCAGGAGCCACAGGTGGGAAAAGGACGAGTGAAAGCCATTATGTGGGGACAAAAGAAAAGAAAACGGAGAGAGCGAGTATGAAAAAAAGTAAGATTCCTAGACA